>CM035160.1:67765468-68000468 GCA_020205615.1 Panax quinquefolius
ACAATATGTGAATTAAAACTCACATCTCATGTTGTATATTTAAGTATGAATACGTATGCTATGTACCCTTGTATGTATAAGTTTTTAAACGGTGATTCCGGGGACGGAATCTTTATAAGGGAGGGTGAATGTAACAACCCTATAATTTTTATATAAATAAATAAGAAATTTTGCATATAATTTTTTTTTATTTTAAAGGTGGGAATATGCGCCAGGTAATGTAACGCCCCGAAATCCGGTCTATCTTCACACCTGGATTTCGTACATCACGAGTACATCATTCATCCAACATACATCATTATATACTGAAATATAATAACATACATTCTCAAATCCCAGGTTCTCGAAACCTTATAATCTCTTTCATTACAAATAATGATAATTACATTATTCTTTACATCTTGCAGGAGTGACTTTTATCCGCCACCAAGGATACATAATCGTTCTTTAAACTATTCTATAGTTTAATTCTCATCTTTCTACATTACAAGTCTTCACTTGATCTTCTCGCTCATTCACATTCTGAATGACACTTCATCTGGATACCGACAGCTTGATTTATACGGGATCCTTAAGTTCTTCTAACATCGTTCGCTGAAAATGTTTTTCATTTAAAGCAAGTGTGAGCATTCAATTGCCCAGCAAGTCATAACAGTTGAACAAACAACTTTAAGAATTTAAACATTCTTTTCAGACTTCAATAACCGAACAAAGGTTACGAAGCAGCTTGAATAATAGGAATAGTCTTGATTCCTATCATCATAAAACATTAGTTACATACACTTTGAAATACTTTCATTCTCTACTCTCTTTCATGCACATTCTGTCTTGCTAGAATCAATAGCACAGACTTAACAATAACAGTTCATGTATAGACAGAACATTCTTTTATTGAATAGTTCAAACATAGAACGGTTCATCTCACAGAAACACCAAAGTGTTCACATTGTGGCACAAGGCCTCATACATTCTACCACCTTATACAAATATAGCACATTCGCACATAGACAGAACTTCTCAAGTTCAAAATTTGAGAAGTTTAAGAAACTAGCATTCATTTAAAATATGAATAAAGATAGGAAACTTGCTTATACATGACATTCACGACTTTATTTGAATCGCTCATTCCAATCTCTATAACACATAAGGAAATAACAAATACACTAATTAGTCATATACTTGACTTACGCATTGGTTTACTTAACTTTACTTCTTAAGGTTCGCATTCTTACAATATAATTTTACGCGACCAACTTTCATTACCGGTTTACGGTTTCATGACATACAGAGATGTCTTACTCAAAACATTCATCATCTTTGATGATTTATATTCTTATCTTCTTCTTATTCTTCTCTAGGACTCAGCACACATCGCTTCTCTACTAGTAGTTCATATTGTACTCTGAGTGGTTTCCTATAAACAACCAACAAACAAGTTCCCGTCTCATCTACACTGCCATCACAATGAGTTAGATCGGTTGCCAGTTTTGTATATACCTTCGCTCTCTGAAGGAATTCTTTAGTCTAGCTCCCATATGTCAACCATCAAAGGTTACGATTGTACCACAACCTAAATTTCTCTTAACTTATACGAACTATTAAATTATAATGTTCGTTAAGTAAATTTCTTATTCCATATGGCTTTCTGGCAAGCAATTGCCATACCTCAGGACTCATTCTTATCCGAATCATATTCGACTTTCATTAATCTTATTACCGTTCGGTAAGGCTTTCTCAACAATTCATATTTTACGTACTAACTTCGTCAACGTCTATGTCATACGTATACTTAGAACGTTCGTCCAACGTGAATACGATTTAAGAGGATCGTTTACGTATTCAACGTTCACGTTGCTCGTCTCTTAACCTCTCATTCAACCTTTACTCAAAGTTTTAATTACTTTCAATTATTATACATCACATGAACCCCATGTTCTTTATTCTTTCTTAATGTCGAAGCCATACAGATCATTGTATGCTAAGACCAATCGTTCTTCACAACAACGTTGCGTTCACAGCGTCTATACGCTTTACATTCATCTTACATTACCATAACATAACATCGAAATGTTATTCATTACCCTCGTTACTCAACGTCTAAGGAATCACAATCATAGCAATCCCTCACGTTCCTTTATCGCGACTACGGTCGCCGGACATCGGTTACGTAACTCGAGTTCACCTTCTTTTAATCTCGTTTAATCTTTCTATTCAACCTTCATTAAAGGTTTAATACACTTTATTAAGTGTTACATTAGTGAACTTCATGTTCATACTTCTTTCTTGCACATCCCACAGTATCTGAGAAATAAAAATCTCATTACTGGGCATTGCTCTACACCGGCGCTGCGGCGCCATTCCTCCATCTCTCTCTCGCGCTGCGGAGCAACCTACTTTACCTTCTTCCTTGGTCTATGTCATTTGCGCCAAACCCTTTGTTATCTCTCATTGTGGCACCAATTAACAAAGACTGAGGCTCGAGCTCATTGTGGAGTGCCACTTCTCGGCAATACTTGGCGCCGAGCCAAAACCCTAGAAAATTCTTTCTAAGTGTTAAGTCTTGTTTGAGACGCGTACTTTACAATCTCATAACTTCTTCGTTATAACTCAGAATGAGGTTGTTCCAAAGCCATTCTCTTCCTTCTCTTACGTACTTTAATATGCCTCAGACAGAACTTTGTTCTGAATCCGTTAACATTCCATTCAATTGGCTTAATCTTAACCCTTCATTCATTTTTACGCTTTTAACGTTCTTCGCTCGTTCGTCCGTAATTCGGTCATCCGAACTCGGAATTCGTTCGTTCTTGAGTCCACGACTCACGTTTTATACGTTCTCTTACATTTTTATGAAACCCTACACTTTCGGGTTCATTTACTAACTTTCAAATTTCCGTTCTTCTTTTACAAAATTTTCGTCATAACTTCGTTATAGCTTAGTTTTAATCCGTTCCTTATGAACGTTTCTAACGTTCCTAACCAAACAATAAGCATCTAACTTATACGCGATGGTTTTAAACTTGTCCATCAACAACAATTACACTACGATGGTTTTAAATTTGTCCATCAACAACGTTCTTCGTGTTCTTCGCGTGTTCTTCGTTCGTTCTTCTTTTTTAATCGATATTTTGGATTACGATTTCACTTTTTCTTGGAATTTGATGTTATAAAACACCATTCCTTACTTATTTAGCCTACTCAATCATAAGATTCATTTGGATCGCCCAAAATCCTTACGAATCTTATACTTCCTTAAAAAATTTATAAAATTAATTTCTAATTCTTATTTCTTCACTTTCTTACGATTTCAACCATATGAAATCTTTTATAACTTAATCTACTTCTTATCTTCATTAAGTTTTGTTTTTGAACATAAAAACTTAAAGAAAATTTAGAAGAAACTAGTGTTCGGATTACCGTTCTTCTTTATTTCTCTTCCGTTATACAAAGCCGGCGTTTCGCTAGCTTTTCTATTTCACCATCACTTTTGATCCGAGCATTCATGCTCACGCTCTTCCTCTTCCTCTCCCAACTGAGCTCTCTCTATCTCTCTCAAGTGTAGGATTTTCAAAAATCCTTGAAAAATGAAATTCTAGGTTTCTATTTATAGAAAACCAAAGCTAGGGGCAAAATAGTCATTTCGCCCCTAAAGTTACTATTCCCACCTCCTCTTCAACTTAGCCACCAAGTTAACTTGGCCACCACCCTTACTTGGTGGCCAAGTGGTCGGCCCACATTCCCATGGGTCACCCCATGTGTTGCCCCAATGGTTCTTACCCATCCGTTTACCCATCGTTTCGATCCGCGGTTTATTTTCTTAGTTTGGGCCTTAACCCTAATTCTTATTGGGCCTAACTTGGGCTTGATTTCACAAATCATTGGGCTTGACATAATCCAAGTCCAATTGGATTCTACAAAGTCCATGAACACAAAGTCCATTAAGACTAATCGTATTCTAGACATTCTTTTCTCGTATTCTCGTAATCTCTTCGTATTTAACTCGTACGATGTTCGTATTATACGTCGTACTATTCCTTTTCTATGCTCGTATAATAACTCGTATCATACTCGTATTTCTCACGCATAATAACCCTAGTTATTATACGTACTCATTACATTCGCGGAACTCACTTTTCCTAACCAAGGGTTTTGAGTCCGCATGCGAAAACTTCATTTTTGCCATAACTGAAATATTATTGAATATTCCATCACGTCTCAAAATTTTACGTAATCAATAACTTCTCGGAATTTCAAAATAAATCTTCGAGCATAAACGGATGAATAGTGTCTATTTCGTCTTTTTCCCCGAAAATATTTTGTTCCCCAAAAACTCTTTTTTTCGTCTTGAAAATTCTTACTCGTTCAACCTAGCTCGTAGCCAGAATCCTCCCGATTAATAATCATTCTAGGTTATAAAACGATTAATAAACACATAGCACATAGTAGTATTAATAAAAATTTATTTTATTAATAACTAATTCTTTAAATCTTAATTCTGGACAATCCAGATTTCCGGGTTGTCACAGGTAATGTGTATGTGTATATATGTGATAAATAAAATATATTTATTACATGAATAATTTCAAATAATTTTATTTTAGAATTATATATTATTATAAAGTATATTCTAATAATAATTAATTTTATAGTAGAAATATTTTTATTAGTTATTTTCTATAAAATTTGATTATATTATTTAAATAATATATGAAATGATTATAGAAATATTATAATAATTATTTTATTTTATTATGTGAATTTATTTTAGATTAGTTAAGTTAAATAGTTTTAACTTAATTAATAATGATTTGTGCAAGATAAATCAGATATTGAGTCCAAACCCTAATTTTGGATTTTGATCAAGGAATGAGAATATTAATATAATATTAATTATATTTTAGTGATATAAATATGTACTGTATGTGTGTAATGTTAATGTGTGGAACAGTTTTAATGTAACATGACAAAACTCTAGTATTACTGAGATAAACCCTAATTTAAAACTCAAACCGGAGTTTACGATTGTGTTAAGATAATTAATAACAAGTGTTCGAATTATAATTGTTAATTAGGGAAACCCTAATTTCTAAATTTGAAAACCCTAAATAATATTTATAAACCCTAATTTCTATATTTGAAACCTTACTTTTCAAATGGAAAATCCTAATTTGCTAAATTGGTAACTCTAATTGTTAATTGTAAGCTAAATGCTAATTAGTGGGCATTAAAACCCTAATGTTCATGTATAATGTAATTAGAAAATTAAACATAATTAGGAAATCCTAATTTTCAAAATTAGAAAGTTAAAAATTTTATTTTAATTTAAACCCTAAAATGAAATAATAGAAATCCATTTTTAGGAAAACCTTAGGGTTAAACCCTAAGGGTCAAACCTTAAGGGTTTGCCAAGTTACATTTGTACCATTAAAATCCTAAGCCAAAAGACCATTATGCCCTTCTTGCATTATTTAAGCTAACTTGTCAAATTGGCTAAGGCTTTAGTTGGTGAACCACCCTAGACATAGTCATGTGCCCACAACTCCAGATCTTAGCCATTTCACCATCTAAATACATTACATACAAGTCATTTATAAGATCAAGAGAGAGAAAGTCACATTTTAGTCTCATTTGTGCACAAACACACCATCAAGTCTTCTCTCTCAAAAACCCACGAAATCCTAAGGTATTTCAGTCCCAAATCAAAGCCCCACTAACCCCATAACAAATCAGAAGCCCAGATTCAAGATAGTTCATAGAAAGGTATAAACCTAACCCTAGAAAATCTGACCTCGTTCCTTTGTTAGATGTTAGTTTTTTTTTTGTGTTAAACATGTTGATTATAGTGTTATTAAGTCATCTGGGTTGATAGATGTTAGATCCATAACATCTATTGGTTCAGATTTGAAGATTTTCAAAATCTGGACAACTGAGAACTATGTTCTGACAACCTAATGTCAGGTCTCGTAGATCTCAGTCTGTTATGTGTTTTTGTTGTTTAAAGCTTTGATCTTGTAGTATGCTATGAGCTCTTGGAACTGAAACTTGTACCAAGGTCAGAACATGATCAGATTTCAAGTTATTCGTGGTCAAATCACGTTGACCGGACATTTCTGGGTAACCCAGATTTGCCCAGAAAGGGCCTGACAAGAATTTCAAGCGTCTAGATCTGTCAGTGTGTTGTTGATTAGTTGTTGTTGAAGCATCTAAGTTGTCGTATGTTGCTTATACTACATTCCAGTGTCTTTAGATTACATTAACATTAAACATGTTAGATTTTATGGACGGTCAAACCAGGCTGACTTGATGTGTTCTCGCTTTTCTCGGGTAACCCGAAAACATATTAACTTCTGATCTCGACATGGTTTGGCCCGGATCATAACGGTTGATTCTGTTATTGTTATATGTGTTTTAGATGATAGATCTCTTCCTTGTCATGTTGGATACACACTTCACCCTTTATATCACACAAACATTACATGAACAGAAAGTTGTGGAAGCCCAAAGTAGGCCTCACGAACTGTTCTTCATTTTTGGGTAACCCAGAAATGAAGAACAGCTCTGACAGCCACTTTGCATGCTTAGATCTACTTATCGTGATGTTGTTTAATCATGTTTGTTGTTGGGTCTTGTAGTGTTGCATCTGTACTACACGATCTGACCAGAAACATGCCCTCAAACATCAAGATCTGACAGATATTGATGGTCAAACATGGTCCCTCAAAACTGGCTATGAATGTTTTTGAGGACTCAAGAACACCTAAGGCGACAGATTTTTTCGCTAAAGGCTATAGCGACAGGTTAATTCATTTTATTTAATTTATTTTTCAAAAATCATTTAAAAATAGAAAATAATTATTAAAAATTCTAAAATAGTTTTAAAAATTATTTGAAGTTATAAAAATTAACTTTTAATAATTTGACATATTTTTCATAAATATTAATATATATTTGGATATTATTGATATTTTATTTATTTAATAAATGCATTAAATAAATTAAATAAAAAATAATTTTAATATATTAAAAATCATTTTAAATGATAAAAAGGTATTTAATAATATTTTAAGTTATGAAATATAACTTTTAATATTTGATTTATGTAACAATTATATTAAATAAATTAATTAAAAATGATTTATTATTATAAAAATCATTTTAAATGAAAATAAATAATTAATAATATTTTAAGATATAAAATATAACTTTTGATATTTAAAGGTAAATTTCATTAATAATTAAATATTAATGATAATAGTTTTATTTAATAGTTATATTAAATAAATAAATTAAAATGGTTTTATTTATTTAAAATCTTTTAAAAAGGAAATAAATGAATTAAAATATTTGAAGTTATAATTAATGAATTTTAATATTTTGATAAAAATACATTAATAATTAAATATTAATGGTAATTAATTAAAATGATTTAAGTTGTTTTAAAAATCATTTAAGGGTAATAAAATGTTTTAAAAATATTTTTGAGTTATTATAATTAACTTTAATATTTTGGCAATAGTTTCATTAATAATTTAATATTTATTAAATATTAATGATAATAGAATTATTTAATATTTAAATCATCTAATAATGATTACAATGTTTGAAAAATCATGATAAATTATAATAATTATTTAAAAATTATTATAAAGCTATGAAAAATAATTCGACTGATATTTAAAATATCTAAACGAATATTGAACTACATGATAGAGTCTTAGACTCGATAATTACCCGATAAAGCCGTCGGTGCATCGAAATGTTTCAGAAATTGATTTGGACTTATATAATTTGACTAGATACGTGTTTGTTTGTGAACCAATGACTGTTAAACCTATGTGACAATGTGATTAGGTTATGTGCTGACTACAAATAGTAGTACTATGTGATATGATATATTATTCTAATCGAACGAATGATCTTATAAATGATAGGTTGTGATATAAAAGATAAATCTAAGTTGCGTTATTGTAACCAGCAGCTCAGGCAAGTATTCTATCTTTGCATTTACTTTATGCAATGGACATGCGTAAGCAAATATCAGAACTATTCTTTTCATTGTTCAAATATCTTAATCTTGTATACACTTATGCAATGATTCTGCATAAGTAAATTATTAAACTATAATCTGTTGTACACGTTCTTTAAATTCTGTTATTATAGATAAAAATATATATTTTGTTCGTTAATTTCTAAATATGGTTAGACAAATGTCCTTACTTGGATAATCATTCCATTAAATCACATGTTGATACATACTTATTGGTTTCTAGTATGTATACGTTGACTTAAAAAGCCGTCTAAGCTATTTGATTCAGCTAGACATAAATTTAAAAATATTGTTGAACAAGATAGAACTTTATTGTATCCAACCAGATTGCTTTGGTTCGGATTCCCGACTATGTATGAACATCCTGTACATGGGAAAACTTTTGTGCACCTAAGGTGGATAAGATGAATGATAATATCGTTCTTGTATGTAGTATTGATCAATGCAGGGCATAACAGGCTGATCACCCCCCGTGCCTGTAAGTTATGACGGTTTACAGATGAATTTCTGTTTAACCTTTTCAAAAATAGAAAATAATGTTCGTAGTCTGTCGACTGATCTCCAATTATAGTCAGTACGTAGTTTAAAAAATTTGGTATAGAATTAATATGTTGTTATTATTGGTTCAGCTTACTTCATAACTGTTGATTCGTTGTAGAAGTGTCGTACAAAGAAAATATTTACTTCTTTCAGCTAATAATTATTGTTGCTATTTCTTGATGGGCAATCAAATGATCATCCTTGCTTTAAATTAAAATGTTTTCAGCTAAACGCGATCAACCAGAAAGCTCTGCCAAGAACAAAAGAAAAGGTAAGGTTGCAGAATAAGTTCTATGATATCATATGTAATAACTAGACTTTTGAAAGACTGTGATGTTTATTATTATCATGTAATGTAATGTTTAAAGGTCGCGTAACTGGGATTCAAACTCTGATATGTAAATTAAGTTTAAAATTTATATTATTGTTATTATTATTAGTATTATTCCGCTCATAGAAATGGTATCGTGAAGCACCGAGTTTGGGTTTTAAGTACCTGAATTTTGGGGCGTCAAATGCTTCAAACTTCATATTTTGCTGGTTACCCTGCTGACTTCCAGCACTCACATTTCCAATCCATTTCCTCTTTAGATTGTTGTTGCCATTTCCACTACTACCCCCTCCATTCTTAATCTCCACTTCATTCTTCTTCTTTTTCTGTTCTTGATTGAACTTAGTTACAGCCTCGCCCCCACCTTCAGCGAGAATTGCCTTCTCCATTACCGTTGAAAATGTCTTCAGCTGGAATATGGAGACCCTACTGTATAACCAGGGCGTCAGTCCCTATTTAAACCTCTTCGCCTTGCGTTCATCTGTGCTGACTTGATATGGTGCAAACCTCACCAACTCGTTGAATCTTGCGGCATACTTAGACACCGTCATCGTTCCCTACTTCAGTTCCAAAAACTGTACTTCTAGTTTACTCTTCGAACTCTCTGGGAAATAGGTCTCGAAGAATATCTTTTTAAACCTATCCCAGGTCATAATCCCTTGACCTCCTCAAGTTTTATTGGTCTGCCGCCAATAATTATCCTCTACTTTCAACATAAATGTTGCAAAAGTAGTCTTCTGATCCTCCCCTACTCTCGCAACATCGAATACTTTCTCTACCTCCATGATCCAGGTCTGTGCCTCAATTGGATTCATGGACCCATGGAATTCTGGTGGTCCAACTGCCTTAAAGTCCTTAAACATTGTAGCTTGATGCTGCGGTTGATTCTGAAGTGCACCCGTCAGTAATGTCACTAGTTGTTGAACAAGGTTAGCTTCAACATTATCGTTATTGGTTCCTTCAGTGGTTCTCTGTCGGGGTAGTTAACGTCTTGGAGGCATTTTCTGTTAAAAATACATTCATTAGATTATTACTCAATTTAAGTAATTTCTACTTAACTTGCCCCCATAAAAGGAATAATCAAATATCACATAACACTTTGGAATAAAATAAAATAATAACTATTATTCATTCATAATCTTTTGAAAAACATAATAACAATAGCATCTCTACTACTTACATTACTTTCTTGAACTACTAAAGTTTCAGGATAACATCATCATCATATCCCATAGGTTAAATGTCACTAGGGATTTACAAATTATTTTACATTTTATTAATCGCATAACAACTACGATGTTCTACTAAGATACTGCTTAGCCTTACTATGTTCTTCCTCCATAATCCGGAACATTGTTCTACGATCTAATATGTATGATGGAAGCGTCTCGAACTGAATCAGATAACCCATGACCCGATCTTGAGCTCGATTAATCACGGTGTTGAATACGCTATTAATCTCTTCCATCTTCATTCTCTTTGCTTGTGCGTCTTTTACTGCTATCCCGGCTCGTTGAAAAGCTTCCTCGTATGCGTCTTCGGCTCTTGCCCTCTTAGTAGATTCTTCCTTCCGCTTGTTCTTTAGTTCTTTGATATCCTTAGTCAGTTGTTCATTCACTCTTTCCGTGTGCACCAGCTTCTCTTCGACTTTATTCAAACATTCATCTCGATCCTGGATCTCATCGTCCTTCTGTGCCATCGAGGTCTGTTGCTCAGCTACTATCTCTTGCAACTCCTTGACGATATCCTGAAGTTCCACGTTGCGGTCGTAGACTTCATCGTACATACGAGCAACAATCGAGGTCAGTGGAATCTCTTCCTCGTCATCCTCGTCATCCTCATTCGTCTGTGGTAGCTCAACGAGATCTTCCTCATCTGTTTCTAAAACATCATCCTCATATTCAACCACTATGACCAACGGGGCTGACTCCCGTGGAAGTAGTTGTTACCAAACCACCTGAATGTCACGAGATTCCTCCTCTCTAGGCATCTGAGGTCCTTCCTCCCTAGCCTGATGGGATTCTCTGACATTAGTCATCCTGACAACAAAATTTTTAAATTTTAGTTATTAATCATTACTACTCGACACTCACGAGCACATAAGTTGTAATCACATAAGCACATAAGTGTTTTATTAATTCTTCCTTAAAACTCGATAAGAGTTTATCATCACTATCTTTTCTAAGCTTACTTCCTAAGGCTTTCCCCCCAACCTAAGGTTCATAACCTAAGGCTTTGATACCAACTTGTGACACCCCCAAATCCAGGTACTTCATTCCCACAGGATTTGATGTTCACTTGATAAAAACATTCATATCTAACTACCCAATCATAATAAAATTGAATAATAAAACCTTCACATTAAAGGATTACATTAATAAAAAATCTCCCAGGTTGTCTAACCTTTAAATACAATCATTCAAATGCGGAATTTAAATAAGTTCATTATAATCATTAAAATTAAGTCTAATAATAAAATATCAACATGTTACAAGTCTTCAATACTTGTTCATCTTTACCTTTCCCTTACTGGTGCTAGGTACATCGACCTTCTCATCCTTAGTTGTAATAGTTATATAAGCAAGAGTGAGCAAACAAAGCTCACTTGAAACAATAATGAATAAAAATCTTTACAACTGCCAAATAAGAGGCTTAATAGAAATGAACAATATGTTCTATCATCATTCTGAAATATATAACTGAGGGTCCTAAGACCACGAACTATGTCCATAGTTATAAGTAATCTTTCAACTTAAACTTTAACAGTCGTAAGACTATAGGGACTCCTCGTACTTAGGGGTATCAGCCATTCATACAATTTATTGCGCACAAACATTTCAACGCTAAGCGTAAATTATCCCCTAATATTAGGGTTGTTGTTCATCTTAGTATTTAGAGTACAAGTTCGCACCAAAGTAATTTTGGTTTGGATACATTTCAAGGTAATTTGGAATTCAACGAACATCAACTAAGGATTAGTTCAATAAAATTAACAACGTTATGCTATGGAATAATCATAACTGAATCGACATTGTAAATTAAGGTCATGCTTTGGGAATAATCTAACAGCATATATATTGAATAATATAACCTACCTTGCTTGAACAACGTTAAGCTAAGGTTAAGATCTTATTTAGAATTGAGCATTGATCGTGCATACTAAATAGTAATTTGAACAATAAATTTACTTAACGAAACAAGTTAAAAACAAGAATAACTTGCTCAATATAATTGAAATAGGATAAGTAAACTTGCACAATGTAATAATAACACTAATTCAATAAAAGTTTAAAATTAGAAAACTTGTATCATCCCAAACAAACTAGATACAAGAACTTGCTCAATAATAAACAACTAGCTTAACAAAAGTGTAGAGTTAGAAAACTTGTGTAATGTAATCGAATTAGAAACAATAATTTGCCCAACGAAACAATAGATTTAGAGAACTTACCTTGCTTGTAGGCTAAACCATAACAACTTGAATCACAATACCCTATATATATATATATATATATATATATATATGTCATCATGACATAATTAGTCACTACCACATTATATACATAACGTGTTAGGTTTTCTGTTAAAATCAAAGTAGCAATCAAATTGCTAAAATAGCGGAAGCAAAATAAAATCAGATTTTGAAAATTTTCACAAATCAATTACCCGGATCATCCTTTATGCATATTATTAATTAAACAAAGAATAAGAAGTTATGAAATCACACCATTATAGAAACGAGCTTCCTCAGGTACGAGTTCACCTCCTACTTCTCCGCGATCTCCTTGAATCTCCGGGTAGATTCCTTCCTTTGATCAATTTAAGCCACCCAAGTGTATGACCTCTAGAGGTGATCCACCAAGGAAGAAGAATTTTCAAGAAGAAGGGTGTATTGGCACAAACCCTAGTATTTCCCATCTCTATAGAAAAAGGGGGCGTACTCTACAACTATTGAAATTACGTATCTTTGATATCTGATATAAGACTCCTCTTATAAAGATATCAGGTAACCCTATTTAATGAAAATAAGGTGTTATTTATTTAATAAAATTCTTTTAATTAAATGGGATCCCTAATTTTATTAGGGATAATTAATTAAACTCCTTCAACTAATTTTTCCTCCTAATCCTATTAAGAATAAATGAGAGTACTTATATTAAATTAATTCCTAAACTCTTTAGAAATTAAAATAATAATAATTGTAATAATATTAATAAGACTCTTTTTATTAATTTATATTTAATATTTCTAAAATATTAAATAATAAATATTAAGTTATTTAATTTATTCTATCACCATAGATTAAATTAAATATACTCAACATATTATTACGATTATGCCATTAAGTTCTTAAATAATTATTCTTCTTTTTGTGGTGTGACCCTTTAGGTTCTTCATATTAAACCGGTTGTGCATAAATCAATTAGAACAATTCTAATCTTATTTAAATAAATAAATTAAACTATTAATTTATTTAAATAAATAATATTTATTCTATAATAAGGATAAGCCTCCCTAACGATCAATGACTTTCCAGATAATATAGATTTCAACATTAATCATAAAAGAACCTTTGAGTAAATAGTTACCGTACAATTCAATCCTTCCACCATACATTGTTCCAATTAAATATAAGACATTGAATTACTGTTAAGTCTTATTTTATTTAATTATATGTATTTCGATTACTAAATGCACAACTCCTAATGAATGCAAATTAGAAACTACTTTCTAATTTCATTCCACCTTGGCCAAGGATTCCTGGGTCATCATTTATCGAATCACATATGATATTTCTCTTCTTTTACTAGAAATGATAGATTCTTTATTGATCATTCATTATCTTCATATATAACGTATTATAGCCAAGCATAGCCTTTGATATACTCTAAGAGTCTTAAGGAATAAGTCAAAGTGTAATTCATTATATATAGGATACTATGATGATCTCAAGTCTAAGGATCATTTGTACTACTATCACTACAGGAATTCCTATTGGCATGCAAGTAAAACTCCATTAGGTATTCCTTAGCGAGTCACGTTCAGTGAACTTATTCTCTAATAAGCACCTACATACTCGCTTTAGTGTCTCCACACAAATGATCATGAGATCAATCATCCTCATCCAATGAGCAAGCAACGTACATACCAATCTATCCGAATTCACTAATCCTCTTTTTAGTAATCCATTGATTGGGAACATTTTAGTTTTAAGCTATCTAAGAATTTAGATCTCATTAGCATGATCTCATCATGATTCTAAAAGCATCGCTTAAAACTATGGGTTTATCACATATTATTAAAAAACAAAGACCATGTAGATAATAAATGCCTTTAATAAATAATTCTTTTATTAATAAACAAATAAGATTGATTACAAAGTATATGCTTTATCATCATACATGATTGGCTTGTATGCATACTACTTTCAATCTCCCACTTGCACTAAAGCCAATTGATGTGGTATCTCATACCCATCTTCTCTAAGTGATGATCAAACTGCTGTTGTGTTAACGCTTTAGTAAATGGATCTACAATATTGTCTTGAGAGTCCACACGCTCCAGGGTGACATCTCCTCTTTCAATAATCTCTCTGATCAAATAAAATCGCCGCAACACGTGTTTGGATTTCTAATGAGACCTAGGTTCCTTAGCTTGTGCAACAGCTCCATTGTTATCACAGAATAAAGGCACTGGTCCTGTAATGCTAGGAACCACACCAAGTTTGATAATGAACTTCTTCATCCAAACAGCTTCCTTTCTGCCTTCACTTGCAGCCTATGTACTCGCCTCATCATCGAATCAAGAATTTCATTGTTTGGAACTCTTCCAACTCACTGCGCCACCGTTTAAGGTAAACACATACCCTGAAATGGATTTATTGTCATCTTGGTCTGTTTGAAAACTTGAGTTTGTGAAGCCCTCTAGTTTCAATTCAGACCCACCGTAGACAAGAAATTCATCCTTAGTTCTTCTTGAGTACTTTAGGATATTTTTCACTGCCTTCCAGTGTTCTTCTCCTGGATTCGACTGATATCTGCTTGTTACACTAAGTTCATGAGCGACATTTGGTCTAGTACATATCATACCGTACATGATAGATCCTATTGCTGAAGCATAAGGAATCTTACTCATACGGTCTCTCTCCTCAGGTGTCTTTGGGGCTTGTTTCTTGGAGAGATGTATTCCATGGCTCATCGGCATGAGACCTCTTTTGGAATCTTCCATGCTAAACCTCTTTAGCATCGACTCAGTGTACGTTCCTTGGGACAAGCCAAGCATCCTTTTAGATCTATCTCTATAGATCTTTATCCCCACAATATAGGATGCTTCTCCCAAGTCCTTCATGCAGAAGTGTTTAGATAACCAGATTTTAATTGATTGTAGCATAGGAATATCATTCCCTATCAGTAATATATCATCAACATATAATACGAGGAATGAAACAGCGCTCCCACTTACCTTCTTGTACACACATGGTTCATCCTCATTTTTGATATAATCAAACTCTTTGATTGTCTCATCAAAACGAATGTTCCACCTATGAGAAGCTTGCTTCAATCCATAAATAGATCGTTGTAGTTTACAGACTTGATTTGTTCTAAACTTTGAAACAAATCCCTCTAGGTGTGAAATATACACAGCATTCTCAAGTTTCCCATTGAGGAAGGCCGAATGGACTTAAGCATTGCTACTAGTGAGAAGGTTTCGTCATAGTCAACTCTTTGTCTTTGTTTGAAACCTTTTTGCAACCAGTCGGGCCTTATAGGTCTCTACCTTGCCGTCTGCTCCAGTCTTTCTTTTAAAGACCCATTTACACCCAATATGCCTAATGCCTTTAGGTGGTGAAACCAAATTCCATACTTGGTTCTCATACATGGAGTCCATCTCAGATTTCATAGCTTCTTGCCACTTCTCTTAGTCTTTATTACTCATAGCCTGTTCATAATTCAATGGATCATCATCATCTATGATGTGTACCTCGTCGTCATCCTCTATGGCAAGTCCATACCTCTTAGGTATCTTTGGTACTCTTCCAGATTTATGAATAGGGTGTGGTACAGAAGGAATCTCTACTTAGTTAGGTACCTCACTTTGATCTGTAGTATTTTGTTGTTCTTGAACCTCTTCAAGATATATCTTACTCCCACTGACCCCTTCAAGGATAAACTCATTTTCCAAGAAGGCAGCATGTTTCGCAACAAACACCTTTTGATCAGTTGGATGATAGAAATAATATCCCGATGTTTCTTTAGGGTATCCCACAAATCTAAATTTGTCAGATCTAGTCTGTAGCTTATCGTTTTCAAACTTTTTGACATAAGCTGGACAACCCCAAGTCTTAACATGCTTAAGATTTGGTTTCCTTCCTGTCCATAACTCATATGGGGTCTTAGGGATGGATTTTGTAGGTACCTTGTTAAGTAGGTATGCTACTGATTCTAGGGCATATCCCCAGAAGGAAACTTGAAGGTCGGTAAAGCTCATCCTGGATCGAACCATGTCCAACAATGTTTGATTTCTCCTTTTAGATACACCATTCATCTTTGGCGTCCCTGATGGAGTCCATTGTGAGATTATACCATGTTCTTTGAGATAATTGAGAAACTCTTACCAGTTTGTTTCTCTACTTCACTTCTGAACTCTTTGAACTTTTCAAATTATTCAGATTTGTATTTCATTAAATACACATATCTAAATCTTGAGTGATCGTCAGTGAATGTAATAAAATAAGAATACCCTCCTCGTGCAGTTGTTGTCATAGGTCCACATACATCTGTGTGTACCAATGCTAACAACTCTGTAACTCTTTCTCCTTATCCACTAAAAGAAGATTTAGTCATTTTGCCAATAAGACAAGATTCACAAGTTGGATATGATTCATAATCAGATAGCTCTAGGAGCCCATCTTTATGCAACTTGGATAATCTTGTTTCATTAATATGACCTAGTCTACAGTGCCACATGAAGGTATAATTAACATCATCTCTTTTTCTTTTCTTAGTTTGTTCAATTTGAAGTATATTTTCATGGAAGTCAAGTATATAAAGTCCATTTTGCAAATTACCAACACCATATAAAACATTATCATTATAAATATAACAACTGTTGTTCTTTATTATAATATTAAAACCATCCATATCCAATACAGAGATAGAAATAATATTTCTAATGATATTTGGAACAAAATAACAATTATTTAAATTAATGAACTTGCCCGTAGGCAGTGCTAAACAATAAGTCCCTACAACTAATGCATCAACATTTGCTCCATTTCCCACTCATAGGACGACCTCGTCCTTGTTTAGCTTTCTACTTCTGACAAGTCCCTGCATATTATTACATATGTGAGAACCACGGCCGGTATCCAATACCCAAGTAGAAGATTGACTTTCAGAAAAATTAATTTCAATCATAAACAAACCTTGATTAGGATTCGAAGCTTCTCCAAGCTTCTTCTGTTTTTGTTCCGTAAGATAATCCTTGTAGTTCATCTTCCAGTGACCAGACTTGTTGCAATGGAAGAAAATTCCTTTGCTAGCTGGATCAGGTTGCTTTTGATCCTTCATTTTCGCCTTTCCCTTAGCCTTCTTGGATTTCTTCTTTTCAGAAGATACCTTGGGCCTCTTCCTTTTCTTGTAAGAATCATCCACCAGTAAGGCATGGTTCTTCTTGGATGGGAAGTGACCTTCAACAGTTTTTAACATGTTAAGAAACTCAGGCAAACTGACGTCCAACTTATTCATGTGAAAATTCACAACAAATTATGAGAAGGTGTCAAGGAGTGACTGCAAGATCAAATCTTAACTCAACTCCCCATCTATGATGAACCCAAGCTGTCCAAGGCGTTCAATCAAATTAATCATCTTTAGGACATGAGTCTCAACAGTAGTACCCTCGGTCATCCGAGATCGGAAGAGCTCCTTAGATATCTCATATCTAGCAGTCATACTTTGCTCACCATACAGCTCTTGCAGGTGCAGCAGTATAGTAGGAGTATCCATGTTTTCATGCTAACGCTGAAGCTCGTTACTCATGGATGCGAGCATGATGCATTGAGCCACAGATGCATCATCTTGCCACTATTTAAAAGTAGCAATCTCTTCTTCAGAGGATGTCTCTGCAACTTTTGCAGGTACGGGCGAATTTAGGACATAAAAAATCTTTTCAGCAGTGAGAACAATTCTCAGATTCCTTAACCAGTTCATGTAGTTCGGTTCGGTCAGTTTGTTAGCATCAAGTATGCTACGCGGTGAAATTAGTGAATGTGACATTTTCAAAATTCTGCATGTAAAAAGATAATATTTTAGCAAACATTCATTTAATTAATTACCAAAATAAATTAGGTCTTATTTTATATTGGTATCTCCCACTATTTTCTTCAAACTATATTACCCTCATTTATATAGTTCGGCAAAATCTAATTAAAGTCTTTGCTAGTGAGAATAAGGATCCCATTTCAAATATATATAGCCTTGTGGTGACACAACAAACTATATATAAATAAATAGGTAGACAACTCCTTGTCAATTACATCATCCTGTAACTCCTTATGTTTTGCCTCTTAGATTATTTTGATCAAGTGGTGGCACATCCGAATCAAAATTGTCTAAGTTAAGTCCAACCTAACACTTCCATATATTCAAAAAAGAAAAATATTATCCTTGTGATGACACAACAAAACAATATTGTTCAATTTTCTTTATAAGCATCAAATGTGATAAATTAACATCTGAAATACTTAATACTTGCCTTGTGGTGACACAACAAACTCATATTAAATATTTAATACTCTATTAATTTTATCATGTTAAGGCTTAACGCTCGATATTCTAAATATCTTTGAACGCTTAAGACTTAATATATAAAAACTTTGAGGGATTTGTTATTATTTGTCTCATCTTGTTTAGCGCGCATGCAAATATATATATAAAATACGCGTCAAATTATTAAACATGTGAAGCATGTTTGCATAGTATATAATATATATAATATAAGCATGCACATATAGAATACAATATTTTACCCGGATTGATTATGGACTTTTATTCTAGTTTGGTTCACTAGAGCCACCAAGTGAACCAAAAGGTCAAACCCTAGGGTGCAAGAATAAACATTTAAATATAACTATTACATTTAAACACGGGCTCCATTACAAACGGGTCTTCGAGCACTCCTTTCTCCTTGATCTCCCGTTCTTCGAAAAAATTCTAACTAATCCTATTACATTAAACAATTTAATTTAAATAGAAACTTTGATCAGCAGTCAAGGGAAAGTACATATGAGAGAGATAGAATTTACATCAAGAATAAAACCAGAAAGGACAAGGTACGCAGACCCCATTTAATAAAACTCATTCATTCAAATATCCAACTAAAATAAATCCAATCACATTGGTCAATAGTCCATAATTAATCTCATTTATTATCATACATATCATCATATGTATCAATAAATAAAATCATTCCATATATATATGAATATCATTTAATGGGCAATTTTATGTTGCATGAAATCAAATTTCAAGATTAAAATAAACTCTTTATTTTAATTATAAAATTATTAAATAAATAAATAAATAAATATATATATATATATATATATATAATATAACCGCAAATGTTATATATATAATACATAATAATATATATATTACAGTAGTATACAAAGAATCCTACACATGATCATGATTTTTTGAAAAAGGGAAATCTAGTCACCTGAGTGATAACATAACGTAATATCATATATCAAATATATATATATATAATATTAATAGAGCCGTACAGGATATGTCAAATCATATTAAAACCGGCTGTATCAAATCCTTAATAAAAAAAAGGGTAAATGGTCAAAAATATCCCTGATGTTTACCCCGATGTTCCACTTGCACCCTAAACTAATTTTTTTTCAAAAAGTGCCCTTAATGTTACAAATTTTAGCTCAACTGTGCCCCTGCCCTAAACTGATATGTCACTTAGACAAATATGACTGACACCTAAATAAATTTTGCTGACGTGGATTTTTCTTTCATTAAAATTTTTATCTTAAAACCATCTCTCAATATCTCTCTCTTTTCATTATCATTCGCTCTGTCTTTCTCTCTCCACTATCATTTCCTTCTCTCTCTCTGTGTATAAAAAGGAAGCTTCTTGTTACAAACCACGTTGTATAGAGTCGCCCTCAACAAGCTTGATCTGGACGGTGACTTTCCCAAACATGTATTTATTTTTTTTATGAAAACCCAGCACCTGAAATTCAACATCATATTAAGTAATTACTACTAGAGCAATCAATCGTACCAAATCGTAGCAATAAATATACAGAAGACAGAAGATTAATGCGAAACAATTTAAACGAATAAAAGAATGAAGAAATTGATTAATATACCAGAGTAGTTATCAAGCTTCATCTTAAGCGGGGGACGAAATGGTCTAATGCCCAACTGGGCACCTCAAATCCTAAAAAGCCATGCGACCGCCAAGCCTACTTTTTGATATCCTTCTGTCTGCAGCATTAATTGAACTCATCTGAAACATGGAATCACAATTAAAAAGAAATAAAATTAATACGTGACCATCAATCACAATGTTGAACCAGTTCAAATATTACAGCTAGCTTCTATCTAAGAGATACAAAATTTTGCAAAAGAAGCTGACCTGGGTCAAGTTTGAATTTACTGTTCGGCCATAAAAGTTAGTAATGATGATAAGAATTGGAAAAAATCTCTTGGGTGATGTTTTTGTTCCACACAAATCATCCCAACACTTCATAATCATAAGGAGAATATATAACCAAAAAGAAGTTAATTTTTATAAATAGCAAATACATACACTCTGTTTCTTAATGGAGTATGGAGATAAATCCTCAAGTTGATCACATCAAGCTTGTCAGGATTTTAATTAATAACTACCAACAAAATTAAGTAAAATACCTACTTGAAACTCGATGACCGTAAACTTTGGTGCGATTTAACAAACAAACCGAGATAATGGCCAATGATATAAAACAACCCACCAACCAATGGGGTTGAAAGTAGAAACACAATAAATGAAGGCTCATATATTCTTCCCACTGTTTCTTATTTTTTAAGGAATAAAAAGAAGTGAAATTGCTTGGATATCAAAACAAAAAAAAAGAACTACTCAGATTTTTCTTTCCAGACCCAAACAAGGCATACAACCTCATCAATAATAAATTTTTCCATCTCAATCCACCACAATTACCACGACATATTCACAATTTCAGTTCATTCAACTCAAGTTCACTCTATTTTTTAATTTTTTTCTAATAAAAGCGCAATGCTCTGTTTATTTGTATAACTAAACTATGAGAAAATTCATGAAGAACTAAACAAAAGCTTTATCAGAATAGAAAGAATTTGTTCAGCCCATATAACGCCAAACCCGAAGAAAGCAAAACTTTAGTTTCAAACCCTTAACCCAAAAAGAAAAAGGAATCAGGGTAAAATACTCAAATCACTTTACTTTTAAAAATCAAAATCTTGGATAAAAGCCCCATGAGTCTTTTCTTTAAGAGGAAATTGACCAAAGACTAGGTCATCTCAAAGCCACAGTTATGGGACGAAATCGATGGGGATTTTTCACTTCACAAGTGGCCGGAGCTAATTTTCGGGCTTTGGTTGCTAGCTACTTCCTTGGGGGGCCTTGACGCCGGTTGATTTGCGAGTTGTTTGTTTGGTTCTTCCATTGCAGAGAGAGAAAATGAGTTTTTGGAGAGGGAAAGAGTTTATGGTGACGAAGGAAGAGAAGGGAATGTGTTGTAATATGAGTAGTCATGCCTTCTCACCAAAATTTTTGTTTCGTATGCAAAAAATGTCCATGTGCAAACGGAATTAGTCTACGTGGCATGTCCGTTAGTGGCAGGGGCATAGTTGAGCTAAAATTTGTAACGTTAAGGGCACTTTTGGAAAAAAAAATTAGTTTAGGGTGCAAGTGGGACATCGGGGTAAATATCAGGGGCATTTTTGACCCTTTCCCCATAAAAAAAACGTGATTCCTTGTTAAAACAAAAAAAACAAAAAATCGCCTGTAACAAAACATAGAAAACTTTTTTTTCGGCAATTTTTTTTTTCAAATTAATAATTTTATACAACAAATTATGCCCAATAAATTATTCAAAATATATACCCATACATATATGGAATCAAAATATTTAATAATTTGCATAAAATTTGGCTCTGATACCACTGTTAGGTTTTGTGTGAAAATCAAAGTAGCAATCAAATTGCTAAAATAGTAGAAGCAAAATAAAATAAAATCTTAAAAATTTTCACAAACCAATTACCCGGATCATCCTTTATGCATATTATTAATTAAACAAAGAATAAGAAGTTATGAAATCACACCCTTGTAGAAACGAGCTTCCTCCGGTACGAGTTCACCTCCTACTTCTCCGCGATCTCCTTGAATCTTCGGATAGATTCCTTCCTTTGATCAATTTAAGCTACCCAAGTGTATGGCCTCTAGAGGTGATCCACCAAGGAAGAAGAATTTTTAAGAAGAAGGATGTATTGGCTCAAACCCTAGTTTTTCATATCTCTATAGAAAAAAGGGGCGTACTCTCCACTTATTAAAATTACGTATCTTGGATATATGATATAAGACTTATCTTATAAAGATATCAGGTAACCCTATTTAATTAAAATAAGATATTATTTATTTAATAAATTTCTTTTAATTAAATGGGATCCCTAATCTTATTAGGGATAATTAATTAAACTCCTTCAACTAATTTTCCCTCCTAATCCTATTAGGAATAAATGAGAGTACTTATATTAAATTAATTCCTAAACTCTTTAGAAATTAAAATAATAATAATTGTAATAATATTAATAACTCCTCTTATTAATTTATATTTAATATTTCTAAAATATTAAATAATAAATATTAAGCTATTTAATTTATTCTATCACCATAGATTAAATTAAATATACTCAACATATTATTACGATTATGCCATTAACTTCTTAAATAATTATTCTTTCTTTTGTGGTGTGATCCTTTAGGTTATCCATATTAAAACGGTTGTGAATAAATCAATTAGAACAATTCTAATCTTATTTAAATAAATAAATTAAACGATTAATTTATTTAAATAAATAATATTTATTCTACAATAGGGATAAGCCTCTCTAGCGATCAACGACTTTCCAGATAATATAGATTTCAACATTAATCATAAAAGAACCTTTGAGTAAATAGTTACCGTACAATTCAATCCTTCCACCATACAATGTCCCAATTAAATATAAGACATAGAATTACTATCAAGTCTTATTTTATTTAATTATATGTATTTTGATTCCTAAATGCACAACTCTTAATGAATGCAAATTAGAAATTACTTTCTAATTTCATTCCACCTTGGCCAAGGATTCCTGGGTCGTCATTTATTGAATCACATATGATATTTCTCTTCTTTTACTAGAAGTGGTAGATTCTTTATTGATCATTCATTATCTTAATATATAACTTATTATACCCAAGCATAGCCTTTGATATACTCTAAGAGTCTTAAGTAATAAGTCAAAGTGTAATTCATTATATATAAGATATTATGATGATCTCAAGTCTAAGGATCATTTGTACTACTATCACTACAGAATTCCTATTGTGCAAGTAAAACTCCATTAGGTATTCCTTAGTAGAGTCAGTTCGATGAACTTATTCTCTAATAAGCACCTACATACTTGCTTTAGTGTCTCCACACAAATGATCATGAGATCAATCATCCTCATCCAATGAGCAAGCAACGTACGTACCAATCTATCCGGATTCACTAATCCCCTTTTTAGTAATCAATTAATTGGGAATATTTTAGTTTTAAGCTATCTAAGAAGTTAGATATCATTAGCATGATCTCATCATGATTCTAAAAGCATTGCTTAAAACTATGTGTTTATCACATATTATTAAAACAACACCATGTAGATAATAAATGCCTTTAATAAATAATTCTTTTATTAATAAACAAATAAGATTGATTACAAAGTATATGCTTTATCATCGTATATGATTGGCTTGTATGCATACTACTTTCATAACTAAGTACATTCATCATGTAAGATTTGATTTTTAATCACATAATCAAATTACATTAGTAATAAAACTAGTTAATCGTTAATAATATGTTCCTACTAGTAACACATAACAACTTTTTCAGATTTTGTGTAAATAAATCACACTGTCTGACCATTCTGCTAACTTTCATATGCATTGTACATTCATGGCCATGAGACGTTGAGCTAACAATTGGCGTGGCTTATATGGCGTTAGCTATACTGCAATACGACAATTACATCATTGGTCAGCGCTTCACAAAAAATCTGAGACCTCGGCGACTAAACCTCAACAACAACATGAACAAAAGCCGATTTGGCTTACAAGCTACTTTCTAACAACTTAATTAACATGTAATTCATACAGAGACTTCATATAAACATAATTCAAAGACTCTTAACATGATTCTACCCATAAAACAACATCAACATCAAATTTAAAACATTCAATTTCACTATTTTTGATTAAACTTCACTTTTTGACATTTTTAGTAAAAATCATCACTATAGCTTTATTTTTCAACCAAAACAATTAGTTCAAACTACTTTGTTTTAGTTTAGTCATCTACTTTCAAATTCATAGTCAATATATATATATATATATATATATATATATATATACTAAACAACTAATTAAACCTTAATTTTACTTTAAACTAAGCCATATTCATATATATTCATATAAACTCACTGTAATATGTTTTTCTTCACAAATTACGTACATACATGAATTAATTCATCTATAAATTTATGAACACAATTTTATAACTAATAATTTATCATATAAAGCCATATACAACAAACAATTTATCCTTCACAAAGATTTTACAGCGAATTTTTAGAAGAGAAAAACTAAAACTTTAAAAATAAAAGAATTAAGATGATACCTTTGTTTGAGAAGATGACAACCTTCCGTTTGATCAAAAAACTTTCTTTTCCCCAATTCTTCTCTCAAAACTCTCTAGAATTCTCTCAACTTGTCTCTCAATATTTTTTTTCTTTTTCTCTTCTTTTTCTTCTTCTGAGTCTTTATTCTCTATTCTAACATACGTACTAGAATATAATGTATAGATAATAATATATATTAATTATATAATATAAATATACGTATAATTGATATAAGTTATCAATTTTTTTTGAAAATCAAAAGCCATAATGCTTGTTTGGCTAGCTAATTAAAATAACTCATTTAATCTTACACCTTGTTTGGTAAACATAATTAAAATAATCGATTAATCATTATACCTTGTTTGGTAAAATACAATTAGATTAAAGACTTAATATGCATTAAGCCTTGTTTGGCAAAAACCGAATTAAACTCCTTTAATTTATTTTAATAACTCCTTTATAGTAAGGTTATTTGTCACACTTTTATTTAATTAAATTTTTATAATCAATTTAATTAAATTTTAATACCAATTTATTAAATTACTTTAGCAAATGAATTAATACAACATAATTATAATTTTCCTTACAATTATAATTTTATTTAATCAACTAACACATCATTTTAATTACAAATTCACATGAAAATATAATAATTCATTTAATCATTATAAACTCTCTAATTTAATTATTAAATTAAATTAGTATATTATCTCATAACAATTAATTTTCTTAACTCCTCAATTATTTACTTAACAAATAATTAACCAATCAAATCAAATTAAATATATCTTCAACAATAAACGTGACACCCCCAAATCCGGTTATCTTATAACCCGACAGATGGTGCTAGTCGGTGCTACAGTTCACACAAATATTCAATTGAAATGCCTCAAAAGAACGAATATGTCTTACATATATTCAAAATATTATTAACATTCTCCTAGGTTCTTTATAACCGTTACCTTTGTTCTTGTCATAGAATAAAATATTATCATTACAAAACCTATACTATCACATAGGTAATCTAAGGGTTCGCCTTAGCCTTCCCTTTATCCTTGTCGGATCCGTCGGTCCGTTCGATCTTAGCTGCATTCATATGGTTCAAGCAAGAGTGAGCCTAACTAGCTCAGCAAGTACAACAATTCTAATAAAATAGTATGTTTGAGACATAGAAATCGTATGTAAGACCCCGAATTTTATGAAGTAAAAGTATTCAATTTTTCTTATAATTACAATTTAGTAAATGGTTAAATTGATAAAAGTTAAAGTTAAGGGTGATATATGATTTTTTTTTTCAAAATACGCAAGTGGTTATAAAGTATTCATTATTGTTGGGAATATTCGTTTGGTCGTGGAATATTCTTTACGTTTGGGAATATTCGTATAATCTACAAGTGATCGTTTTGTGGACGCCCCAAAATTAGGTATACATCACCCATCTTGGGTCGCCGATACATGGTACAAAATTTAAATACAACTTACTAATACAATCGTCGTGTACAATACGACAAAACATTACCGTGAGTTTGAATACAATTATTGTCTACTAGAGATCATACAAACTCAAAAGGAGTCCTCATTACAATTATTATCACACTATTTCACGATCATTGAGGACTACTAATGCTATCCTCTCGGACCATTACTCGTTCCCCGACTCGTCCCAAATTTATATTCTCATTTTTCAAGAGAACAACGGTGAGAGAAAGGGTGAGCTCAACTAGCCCAAGAAGAAATATTATGACTAAGATAATGCAGGATAAATTATCATTAGCCTTCAACAATATTAAACTGATAAAATATAATGAACATCAAGTTGAACTACAATGAACCAAAGAATCCATTAAAAGAGTCAAGTAGAAAATAAAATCTACTATCTTTTATGATTTAAAAGGTTTTCATCATCGTTATAAATTTGAGACTCACTTTAATAAATATTCCACATCATCGAATCACCCCGCCCTACTACCAAGGATATTCTTTAGTATCACGACCACAATTATTCATGCACTACGGCCAAGAATAGTTGTGTATTCATCAATGGTCATGATAATGCCAACAATCTGTCCATCAATGCACTACTACCATTGAGGATTTTTACCACATCATTTGTAACATTACGATTGGCCATGATTAATCGAATAGTCCACCGGTCATAATCATACCAAGTCCATCTATGCATTCATGTGCCACAGATGACTTTAAACATAATATAAACATGAGGATGATGACAATGATATAAGAATTCAATAAAACAAGTTCAAGAATTATTTTGTCCAGGAACCAATAACGTCCAAATTGTCAACAAGATACTGTTTTGTAGAGTAAAATTCAAGAATGATCAGAAGAATATTTCCATGAAAAGATACTGGATGAAACGCAAATATCAAGAATATTCTACTAATTTCATGGAGTATAGAAGTCAAAGTTTTAACCAACTGAGTATAATAACGAATGGAATAACAAAAGAAATCACCATGCATGCGGTACTTCACATAGGCATGTGTTATTCCAATGTAATAATAATAACGGAACAAGGTCGGGGTGAAATTCACAATCGATAGGATGTTCTAACGTAATAATAAAGATGGAACCGGATCGAATTGTAAAACACATGATAGGATATTCCAAATGAATGATAAAGAGCGGAACCAGTCAGGTGTAAAACACATGCATGTGGATGTTCCAAATGTAATAATAAAGACGGAATAATATAAGGATTTCACCAAGTATGGGGGAGTCCAGCATTATACAAAGTTATTCCAATGAATAAATAAGAATGGAATAACATAAGTTCTCTTCATGAATAAGAAAGAATAACACCCTTACGGTACAACAAATAATATCCCTTACCTTAGAAGAACTGAATATTGGAAAAGTGAAGTAGCGAATACTTTTCTTCTTTCTCTCTATAGTTTTCTCTCAGAGTTTCAATGAATTCGTAAGAAATAATGAAGGAATGAGCTTTCTATTTATAGAAAAAACCGAGGGTGGCTCTTGAGTCTTAACGAAGGGTCAAATGACTCTTGGTAATATGAAGAGACAAATACTATTTCATGAAGGGTAATTAACCTTTGGAACAATCAAGAGGCGTTAACTCTTGGTAATATTGAAGGACAACTACTATTTCATGAAGGGGTAATTACTATTGACGAAGGTAATTACTATTGTAAGGTAAATACTATTGAAGAAGGTAATTACTATTGACGAAGGTAAATACTATTGACGAAGGTAATTACTATTCACAAAGGTAATTACTATTCGTAAAGGTAATTACTATTGACGAAGGTAAATACTATTCACAAAGGTAATTACTATTCACAAAGGTAATTACTATTGACTAAGAGACTCTTAGATGATGACATATGGGCCCCCCATAAAATAATCAAACTTACCACAAACGTCTCATAATGTAACTCTTTATATACATCAAGGATTGAATAAATATTACCACAAATCATTTTATTTTTAATCACACATTTTTAATCTTTCAACAATTATTAATCATTTATAACTTGTCGTCTCAATTAATAATATAACATATTATACTGTATGATAATCTTTGACAATAATTGAATCAATAATATAAGAGATATGATGCAAAGAAATTATCGTAGCAATAATTGAGTATAGCTAAGTGACTTCTCACGTAAGCATCAATAATCAATATTGTGTGCTACTATGCAACCACGCCAGACATCGTATTTTTTACCACCGAGTAGTTCAACAAGTTTTAACGGTAACACCTCCGCCCAAGTTATTTTTATAGAAAGATAATTTTGTCGCTTTTAACTACGACAATACTTCCGCCATGGGGTCCACTAATGATTGAGCCGTCGTCATTTAATATTCCCCAAACAAAAAGAATATTCCCCACCAAACTAATATTTTATAACAACTTTCTTACTTTGCAAAATTTATAAATATTACCCACAACTATAACATTATATCAAATTTATTCCATAATATTCAAAAATAATATTTATAGAAAATTCATCTTTATTTATAAAAGTCGGGGTCTTACAACCTCCCCTTCTTATGAAATTTAGCCCTCGAAATTAGGTACGCACTGGTATGTCGAAGAGGTAAGGATACCTTGATTTCATTTGATTCTAACTCCCAAGTCATTTCCTCAACATCGTGGTTCCTCCACAAAACTTTGACTTAAGGTATAACCTTGGAGCGTAGAATATGTTCCTTCTTATCCAAAATTTGAACAGAACCTTCATACGCCAAATCTTCCGCTATTTCGTCCAGCTTCTAACTCAATAATATGGTTCGGGTCTTTCACATATTTACGTAACATGGATATGTGAAAAACGTTATGAACACGAGACATATTTCAAGCAGAAAGCGAGTCTATAGGCCACAGTTCCTACTCGATCGAGGATTAAAATGGACCGATGAATCGAGGATTAAGTTTTCTCTCTTTCCAAATCTTGTAACTCCTTTCCATGAGAGCAACTCTTAACAACACATGATCTCCTATATCGAATTCCACGCCCTTTCGATGAAGATCAAGATAACTCTTTTGTCTATTTTGTGAGGTTTATATATCGTTGTCGGATCGTTTGAATCTTTTTTGAATTCATACGTACTCAACTCCGGTCCCCAACAACGTTGCTTCACCCACCTCATCCCAAAGATCTTCGAGAGAACGACACTTTCTTCCATACAACGCTCGAATGGAGTCATGCCAATACTTGCTTGATAAGCTGTTGTTGAGGGAAAACTCCACCAATGGTAAGAACTTGTCCCAACTCCCTTGAAATCAAGGGACACGTAGTCTTAATAGATCTTCAAGAGTTTGAATAGTCCTCTCCGACCGTCCGTAAAATCACGAGGATGATATGCCGAGCTAAATCGTAAGTCTGTGCCCATAGCTTTTTGCAAACTAACCCAAAATCGTGAAGTGAATCTTGGGTCTCGATCGGAAACTATGGATACCAAAGATACCATGCAGATCTTACAATCTCGTTTATGTACATACGAGCAAGACGTTCAAGTGTATAAGTTTCTCGTATCGGTAAGAAATGAGCAGACTTGGTCAATCTATCAATAATGACCCAAATCGCATCAATGCCTTGAGAAACCTTAGGAAGACCCAGAATTGAAATCCATGGTAATGTGCTCCCACTTCCATTCGGAATTTCAAGTGGTTGCAATGGACCTTTTGGTACTTGATGCTCCGCTTTAACTTCGTTGACAAGTTAGACTCCTTGAGATAAATAGCGCTATCTCTCTCTTCATATTGCTCCACCAAAATGTGTATGAAAAATATCATGATACATTTTGGTACTCCTGTGATGGATTGCAAATGGTGTGTCATGCGCCTCCATCATGATATTATACTTTAAATCGTGGTCGTTCGAACACAAAGTCCGGAGTTGACTCAAGTATAGCACCTTCTTGCTTCCTAAGATAGCACCTTCTTGCACTTTCTTCCTCATACGCATCGGCTCCGTGTCCGTAGCTTCGAAAGCGCCTTTAACTTTATCGATTAAAGTTCGGTTCTACTCAGATACTCGCTTATCATCACATGCGCCCCTCGAGTCTTTAACTCTATCTCCATCCTTTGCAAGTCACACAAAATGGGTCTTTGCGTTGACAATAACGCACTCGTACTTGCATATGATCTTCTACTCAATGCGCAAACTACCACGTTCGCTTTCGAGGATGGTATTGGATGGTATGATCATAATCTTTCAACAGATTCAAGCCAACGTCATTGTCGTATGTTGAGTTCCTTTTGAGTGAAGAAATATTTGAGGCTTTTATGATCCATAAAGATCTCCACTTTCTCCCCATACAAGTAATGCCTCCAAATTTTAAGTGCAAAGACAACAGCTGCCAACTCTAGATCATGAGTAGGATAATTCCTCTCATATTCTTTGAGTTGTCGCGAGGCATAAGCTATAACTTTTCCATGTTGCATGAGAACACATCCCAACCCTTTGCCCGAAGCATCACTGTAGATGACAAATCCCTCCGAGCCGATGGTATTGTCCAGACCAGGGCGTTGAAATAAGTCTCCTCTTGAGTTCTTGAAAACTCTTCTCACATTCTTCGCTCCAACCGAACTTTGTATCTTTTCAAGTCAGCTGAGTCAATGGAGTAGCGATTCGAGAAAATCCTTCCACGAATCTCCGATAATAACCAGCTAAACCGAGAAAGCTACGTACTTTGGTCACTGATTTAGGTTGTTCCCAACTTTGAATAGCTTCAATCTTTCTTTGGGTCAGCAGATATTCCATGATGACTTGATACCACGTGCCCAAGGAATGCTACTTCTTCAAGCCGTAACTCGCATTTCTTCAACTTGGCATAAAGCTTATATTCACAAAGCTTTTGGAGTGTCGACCTCAAGTGTTGCTTTCATGATCTTCACGGCTTTTGGAATAAATAAGGATGTCATCAATAAAGACGACCACAAAGTGATCTAAATATTCCTTGAATACTCGGTTCATCATATCCATGAAGGCAAAGAGGAGCATTAGTCAATCCAAAGGACATGACTAGGAATTCATAATGCCCGCATTTGAGTTTCGAAAGCCGTCTTTGGAATGTCGGTGGTTCTAATCTTCAATTGGTGATATCCTAACGAAGATCAATCTTTGAAAAGAATTTGGCTCCTTGCAACTGGTCAAACAGGTCATCAATACGTGGTAATGGATACCTATTTTTGATGGTGACATGATTCAACTCCATTGATTATGAGTTATTCATATAATTGTGGAAAGGAACAGTTGAGTGATGTTACAGGGATAAAACATTGTTGGTGGATTTTTAACATGGAGAAGATAATAGACTTTATGGTCTATTTGACTCTTCTAATGGATTGCTCGTTCCGCTGCAACTATGGTTGAAAAATTTGTTCATCTACCATATGTTCTAAATCTCTAATTTATTACTGATGAAGGCTATTGATAATTTAATTATCTTTAGTCATGATATTCTTTACTGAGCTAGTTGTGCTCACCCTTTTTCTTCACAATTCCTTTCAGGTAATAAAAGTGTAGCTGGGTCGAGTGAGGGATAACAGGGGAATAGAATGGTGGTCTATAGCTGTTAAGGGTGAGGCGAACCAAACATTAGAAGGGTGTTTTGTCACTATCATACAAGATGTCTAATGACATACAACCTCGTATCATCATAAGACAGAGATATGTTCATCCACTTACTGAGCATATATACGAGCACTACCTATATAATCTTGGTGTTTGTTTGAAGTATAAATCTCAATTAGAGACAGTGGAGATAATGATATGTCAAGAGAAGACTTATCATTGGGAAGAATATGATAGTAATCTTCTTGTTTTTCTTTGGGGTCTATTGGGTCAACCAAGGATAATTCTGTGGCCATATGATATCTATCATAACCTAGACGCATGGCCTCCCATGTACGAAGGTTTCCTTGAGCACTTCCCAAAGATTTTAATTTCTAAAACAGTTTTTGACTATACCTTTATGTAAGGTGCCATTGTGACCTGTTATCCAAGGTTGGGATGTGAGTCACAGTTGGTATATATTTGTATCAAAACTCACAGCATATGTGTTGTTGTATTTTCCACGACAATTATTGTAATAAAGTTGTAGTTATTTTCTGTACCATATATTTGGCGACTCAGAATGGGATGGATGGAATGGACCTATTTTGGGATTGTCACATTTGGTATCAGAGCTATAAGTAAAGATCCCCGAGCCTCTCGCTGGTGACTTCCTGTTGATGGGGGATGCACCGAAGCCAGACTCTCCGTAGGGGACGTCGTTCTGCGGTGGAAAACTAATAGGTACCATTGTGAGGTGCTGTCCACGGATGGGACATGAGTCACATTTGGTATCAGAGCTTAGGGATATGGTCTCTGGCGGAGATCGGGGAATAGAAATAGGAGGGGAGAGATGAGTAAATCCTTCGCTAGTGTATCCTACCTAAGCTTATTTGTTGGTCAGTCATAATATCGGGATATTATGTGATATGTTAATTTATTCAATTAACCCTTGTTTTGAAGATTTATTCTAGAATGATATCTGAAATACAGGAGATGAGTAATGGAGAAATCATGATGACAGGGAAGATGGAATCTGAAATGAAAGCAAGGTATTCTCAACTTTTCAAAATACCAGGTACGTAAATTTCGGGGACGAAATTTCATAAGGAGGGGAGATTGTAAGACCCCGAATTTTATGAAGTAAAAGTATTCAATTTTTCTTATAATTACAATTCAGTAAATGGTTACATTGATAAAAGTTAAAGTTAAGGGTGATATATGATTTTTTTTTCAAAGTACCCAAGTGGTTATAAAGTATTCACTATTGTCGGGGAATATTCGTTTGATCGTGGAATATTCTTTCTGTCTGGGAATATTCGTACGACGGCGCAGCCATTTGTGGGCCCCATAACGGATAACTGTCGGATGAAGAAAATGACAAATTTGAGTTTTTATAAATAACGGCGTAATCGTTACCGTTAACACTGTTGGAATACTCGGTGGGTAACATAAAGTAATACGCGTTGTTGCACAGTAGCACACGGTTTTGCACAGTATTTTTGAATTATTAATTCTTACGTAAGAAGGCACTACTCAATAATTGTTACAGTAATTACTGTTCAATATTTTATTTTATTGAATCAATAATTGCTGCGTTGATATTTTATATTATTGTTGCTCAATAATTGTCACTGCACATCATCTCCATTATCAGATCAATAATTCATATTATTTGGAATAATATTATTAGATAACATTATTGGCAATGTCTAGAAAGTTCTGTCAAGGAGAGGTTTGGTCACCTAATTGCGCGCCAGTAAGGAGAAATTCTTATCGGAAAGCCCCCTCTTTCCAAGGAACTGCCTGGTTGTCATAATTGTGATTCTGTAATATTATTTGTGAATTATTAATTATTGATTTATATGATAAGGAAATATTTATTTGATGTGGATATAAATGATGGATTTATTTATGTGGTTATAAATAAAGGAGTTAATGTTGAGGTATTTTATCAGTATTTTGTCGGATTAGAGGTATTAAAAGATCAAATCGGTGTTATTACAGCTTTATTGTGTGAGTTATAATATTTAATCCGACCGTTGGATCGTTGTAATTTTTGGATATGTTATACATATATAAGTTGAGTATATGTTCAGAAATTTTGAACCGTTAAAAATGAGCGTATAATTTGTTATGAATTTTAAGAGGTAACTGATTCGGAAATTAGGTTTTGGTGGAAAATTCTAGAATTGAGTGGGTCCTACTCTTGGTTGTTGGGGGAGATGGCTAATTTTTGGTGGGTGAAATAGTAGCAAGTAAAGCCATCAGGTAGCAGGTCAAGTCTGCTTCGGCGTGCTAACATTTTCCTATAAATAGAGGGCTAAGTTAGAATTGAAAATCACACCAGAATTCATAAGTTTTCTCTCTTTTTCTCTCTAGATTATTGAGTGTATTTTGTGAGTATTTAGATACTTGGTGAGTTTATATTCATCAGTGCAAGTTTCCTTCAGCGTCATATTTGATATCCAGTCAGAAGTGCTGCTCTTTTGAGGTAAGGAATAGTAAGGGATAGTAAGGGATTTTAAGAGTTGTTATGTTTTTCAGTTTCGTAATTTTTCTGACCTTCAAAAATTTTGAAGTGATATTTTTATGAGTTTTATTGATTGTGTCCAAAAATGGTGATTTTTGGATGTATAGATTAAGAGTTATGAATTTTATGAGAAAAGACTATTTTAAAAGTAACCACTTATAATTCCTTGTGATTAACTCTAAAATTGATGAAATTTTTATTGGGAGTACATCTATATAATATTAGTGTGCTCTGTGAATTTCGGAATTTTTGGATAAAAGTACAATTTATGATAAATGTCTAAATATTCGGCGGTTTTGGCCATATGAAAAATAGTAAATGAATTTTAAAAATTCTGAGAAAAATAAATGTTAACTATGGGACTATATTATGCTAAATCCCAGAAAAGAAATATTTTTGGAACTGATTTGGTATTTTTCATGAAAATGGACTAGTTATGAATAAATGAATTAAATATGTTATGTGAATGAAGAAAATTGGAAAATAGGATTTTATGGCTTGATAATCCTATATGAGGTATATGCAGATTTTTGATGAGGGTTTTGGTTATTGGTGATGAAAACTTATGAGTTTGGAATTTTAGGATGATTAAATGCATTATTCAGTAAAGTGTAAACAATTAAAATAAATTTTTTATAAGTTTAAGAAATGTTATTCTTTCAATATCATTATACCGAAATATTGGTATGGATTTTATTGTGGAATTTCTACCTTTTTGAGTCGGGGTTACTATTCACGAGTTACTATTCATGAGTTACTATTCATGAGTTACTATTCACGAGTTACTATTCATGGGTACTATTCACGACAAAGTTGGTTTCTTTTTCTGACCAAATTATCGTTGATTTATGAATATTGCTCTTGAGATTAAGTGCAGTTGTTGATCATATTATTTTTATTATCATATATAACATTTTTATAACCCTGATGTTAAAATTCTCTTTCACTTGAGTATAAAGATAGGTAGATTATTGGTATGATCATGACTAGGGTTCTCTTTGGCCAGTAGTGAAAAGTTGAATTGTGACTGGTATGATCATGACCATTGAATTTATAATTGAATATCTTCAGCTTAAGTTCAAAGGTGAAATAATCAACGTGGTTATAATTATTGTTTATATAAATTCTGAAATGATTTTATATTTCTTTGAGATATTAATATATTTGGCCTATAGTGCAAATATGAACTGTTGATGAATATATTTGGCCTGTAGTGAAAATAGGAACTGTTGATGAATATATTTGGCCTGTAGTGCAAATATGAACTGTTGAGGAATATCTTTGGTCTGTAGTGCAAAGATGGTTTGTTGATGAATATCTTTGGCCCGTAGTGCAAAGATGACTTGTTGTTGAATATCTTGGTACCAGTAGTGCAAAGATGGTACATTGTGAATATCTTTGGCCCGTAGTGTAAAGATGAATTTATCAGTATGATTATGAACAGGAAATGTGATTTGGTATAACCATGATCTTTGATGTTTCAGGTGAATATAGGTTATGAAAATTATCTTCGTCCTGGAAGAGAAGAGGAATTTAGAACCACAATTATGATTATGAGTTATTCATATGATTGTGGAAAGGAAGGCTGATTGAGTGATGTTACAGGGATAAAACATTGTTGGTGGATTTTTAACATGGAGAAGATAATAGACTTTATGGTCTATTTGACTCTTCTAATGGATTGCTCGTTCCGCTGCAACTATGGTTGAAATTTTTTATCATATACCATATGTTCTAAATCTCTGATTTATTACTAATGAAGGCTATTGATAATTTAATTATCTTTAGTCATGATATTCTTTACTGAGCTAGTTGTGCTCACCCTTTTGCTTCACAATTCCTTTCAGGTAATAAAAGTGTAGCTGGGTCGAGTGGGGGATAACAGGGGAATAGAACGGTGGTCTATAGCTGTTGAGGGTGAGGCAAACCCAACGTTGGAAGGGTGTTTTGTCACTATCATACAAGATGTCTAATGACATACAACCTCGTATCATCATAAGACAGGGATGTGCTTATCCATTTGCAGAGTATATATACGAGCACTACCTATATAATCTTGGTGTTTGTTTGAAGTAAAATTATCAATTAGAGACAGTGGAGATAATGATATGTCAAGAGAAGACTTATCATTGAGAAGAATATGATAGTAATCTTCTTGTTTTTCTTTGGGGTCTATTGGGTCAACCAAGGATAATTCTATGGCCATATGATATCTATCATAACCTAGACGCATGGCCTCTCATGTACGAAGGTTTTCTTGAGCACTTCCCAAAGATTTTAATTTCTAAAACAATTTTTGACTATACCTTTATGTAAGGTGCCATTGTGACGTGCTATCCAAGGTTGGGATGTGAGTCACAGTTGGTATATATTTGTATCAAAACTCACAGCATATGTGTTGTTGTATTTTGCACGACAATTGTTGTAATAAAGTTGTAGTTATTTTCTGTACCATGTATTTGGCGACTCAGAATGAGTTGGATGGAATGGACCTATTTTGGGGTTGTCACATCGTAGATCTTCAATAACTGAACAATAGTTACAAAGTACTATCGATAATTTAAAACAGCACTTCTTTTCTTTCAAAATGTTTTACAACAACAATATTTAGTAAAACATCAATTCTGGTCCAAAACGATGAGCATTTCAGAAGTATTTTGAAAAGGACATCCCGACACCAAGTTTGGCATAGCTTACGAGCACGTCTAGGTGATCAGCCTATAGTACTTTATGTTTATCAACACTACATTCATTAAACGTGTATACGTTTATGTTGTGGCAACCTCACGTGCCTATCGTTTGACGACAAAATAATTTAGCATAATCAGTCTCCTTTTGAAAACCACACCAATATTACTTTGTTAAATCCTTGTCAATACTTGATAGGCTATATGAAATTCAACATATCATAAGTTTAGCCGAAAGAATTGGCTTTGACTTCATCAGACATTAACTAATCTGTAAGAATACATGAATCAAAAAGCTTGTCCAGATTGAACGGGAACAAGGGTAAGAATATTTGCCTTTAGTGTCTGCTACAGTTTATAACACGTGCACTTTAAGTCTTTAAGGTATCTATAGTAGATGATAAAATCACATAGCACATTAGGTCATGAATAAACATACATGTTTCCTAAAGAATCTTACCCTTCTTCTCAGTCTAATTACGTATTAGATTTTTTATTATTAGTTCTGGCTTTCTGTTATGTCATTCTTACGTTCACATGCAATTTAGTTACTTTAACACTAAGTGATCATTGTTAAGATCTAAACATGACTTAACAATGTTACTTTATGATTATTAAGTTTACACTACCTCATTGCCTTCCTTTTTATCTTTATAAGCAATCTTTTCTATTCAAACCCTAGGGCTAGTGTGACGCCAACAAATCCGGGTCTATTTCAACCTGACATATGGTGCTCCACGGTGCAACAGTTCACACAAACATTCAATGGAAATACCTCAAAAGAACGAATATGTCTTATATATATTCCACAACAATACTACCATTCCCCAGGTTCTTTATAACCGTTACATTTGTTCTTGTCATAATATCAAATATTATCATTACAAACCTATACTATTACATAGGTAATCTACAAGTTCGCCTTAGCCTTTCCTTTATCCTTGTTGAATCCTTCGATCCGTTTGATCTAAGCTGCATTCATATAGTTCAAGCAAGAGTGAGCATAACAAGCTCAGCAAGTACAACAATTTCCTTTAAAAAGCATACTTGAAACATAGGAATCGTATATCTTCAATAACTGGATAATAGTTACAAAGTACTACCAATAATTCAAAATAGCATTTATTTTCCTTCAAAATGTTTTACAATGACAATATTTAGTAAAACATCAATTTTGGTCCAAGACCATGAGAGTTTTCATAATTTCTTTGAAAAGGACAACCCGGCACGAAGTCCGTAAGTTCGGCATATCTTACGAGCATTTCTAGGTGATCAACCTATAGTACTCTATGTTGATCAACACTACATCCATTAAATATGTGTACGTTTAAGTTGTGGCAACCTCACGTGCCCATCGAATACTCGATGAAAAATACATTTGTTTATTCATATACAGGCTTACCTTGAATTCGTACCAAACAGTTGGTGTAGGATAGCGTTAGCAATTCTATATTGAAAGACTTGTAAACAATTCAATCAATCTATTAAGATTAGCCTAGTCGAGTTAAAACTGACATCGACTCTTTCTTTAAAACCATACACGCATCTCATAACTTGAATCATTTGAAAACCTGGCTAACACGAAGGTTAGACAAGCGTTTAGAAAAACTTGCCTTCATCATCTGCTACAGTAAAATTATGTTTACTTTGAGTCTTTACGGTCTCTACAATACATAATCACATAACATACCACATTAGGTCATGAATGTACATACATAGTTCCTAAAGAATCTTACCCTTCTTCTCAATCTAATCCCATATTAAATTTGTTATTTATTGGTTCCGGCTTGCCGTCGTTCTTTTACATCGTTCTTACCAACTTCGTTCTCTTTTATAACTTAACTAAAATTATTTCATTAATACAACTCGATTCGAAAGTTAATTATCCTTCCTCACGACTTCTTACTAACGTCCTTACGTTATTAACTTGACACTTAATCGGCATTGGTTAAGTACATTCATTGCATACCATTTATGTTCAAATCCAACTTATCTTTAACATTTAGTGTATTACTTAAGATTTACAATGATGCTACATTAAGTTTATTAATGTATTAGTTCATTACTAATCACTTATCTTTATTTCCTTGTAATCTTTTATTACTGTGCATAACCTAGTCTTTGGCTCTGCTTGCTTGACTTTTCTTCTCTTAGGCTTTCATATTTGGTCGCGACTTTTAGTTCTAAATTTTGGTCACGCGCTTCTGGCGCCATGCTTTAGTGTAATTAGCGGCGCTCGAGCGCTTGAGCCATCAGGGCTAAGGTCCGGTCTCATGTTCTTGGCGCAAATTATTTCCTACCTTGAGTCGGCATGGCCATACCGACTCTGTGTATTAGACAATTTTGACAGATTTGCTTTTAAGTGAGATTCCCGAGCTCCTAACTTCTTCGTTATAAGTCTGAATTGGCTCGTTCAAGAGCCTAAGATTCATAAATTACGTATTCTACGTGTTCATGCAAGAATTTTATCTATTCGACTTCGATTGCTAAAATTCCACCTATTAGTCCATTTTTAACGAAAACGATAAACGTTCGTGAACGTTTAATGCTCGTTTCTTCGTTCTAAGTCTGAATCTGGCCATTTTCGAATCCGCAACTACATAATGCCAAATAAGACTTGTCTCCATTGGAAACCAACGTTTCCAAGCTCAATATCAAAATTTGACTTCCATTCCGAGAATTTCACGAATTCGACGATTATCGTCCAATCGTGTTAATTCCGGCAAAACTTCATTACTTGAGATTTTTAAACCGTTTCAATTGGATTCAATCCATTATACTAACATCTTGACATACATGCTTCATTAACTTATAAACATGAGATAAGTTAATACTAGTTCGTTGTGAGTTTATAACTTATAAAAATATAAATTACTTATATTTTCATTACTCATGACTTATGTCTTCTTTTCATATAATTTATTATGGTTAATGACTTTTAACCATTATTCTTGCTTCTTATTATTATACTAACTTCATTAATATAAACATGTTAAAAGTTCTTACAAGTTATTATACGTTCATTATTGATCTTCACAAGTTCTTAACTTATATGATTACAAATAGCTTATTCATGACTTATACGGCTTATTAAGACTTAAGCCCTTTAATTTATCATTCCTTAGCATGCTAGTTCTACCAATACCCTTTTCTCTAACAATGGAAGAGAAAGAGAAACATGGTTTAAGAATACTTACTCTTGAATAACACTTGGTAAATCTTTAATCTCCTTCTTGCTTCTTGAATTAACAAGGCTAATCTTCTAGCTTTTCTTGCTTTTTCTCTCAAACCAATAAGTTATAAGTTGTTGGTTAGAAATCTAACAAGGGAAGTCTAACTTTATATGTGCTTATTCTCTCAAGCAAATAAGCTCTCAACTTTATAAGTTGGATGAAATGAAACAACCAAACAAATGAATTCAAGCTTATTATTTATAGGATTTCCAAGGTTAGGGTAGTTTAGTCTTTTAGGCCACTCCACCTCCTTACTATTCATTACTTTGTGATTAAGTTAACTTGCTCACCACCTAAACTTGGCCATCACACTTACTTAATCATTAAGCATACTTGTTAATCACATAACTTAGCCTTTAAGTTTACTTGATTAGCACAATTTTTATCTTTTGCTTGCTAACCACCTTATTTACTTGGTCATTACTTAAATTAGCTATTAAGCTTACTTGTTTATCACATTGGATTATCCATGGGTTGCCCCATGGGTTTAAACCATTTTATAGCCCATAGTTCATAATTTGGGCCTTTAGCTTAATTAATTTTAACTTATCCATCTTATCCATTGGGCTTGCAATTAAACAAATACTTGGGCTTGCACATAAATTTACATTGATCTTAACCATACTTATATTTGGGCCTTATCACACTTACCTTTGGACTTTAATATTTCTTACACAATCCTACATATCCATTACATTTGGCTTAAAGCCTTATAACGTATTATACTTATAATTATTGTATTCTAACTCATATACTAATTCATGATATACGATATACCATCATTCATATATACTCGTATAATACCTCGTATCATACTCGTATACTCTACTTCGCACAATTTACTTATCATACAATTATTACCCTATCTTCTTAACGCTTGATTTTCCTAACGTTCTCAAATTAAGTCCACAGGCGAAATATTACGTTTTCCATAACTGAAATATTATTGGATATTCTATCTCACCTCGATATTCCATCGTTATGTATTTCTTGGAAGTTCAAAAATAATTCCTGAGCAGAAATGCATGAATAGTGTTTTTCAAAAAATTTCTCGGAAAGCTTTTATTTTTGTCTTGGAAATTCAAACACTTTAATTCTATCACTTAGCCAAAATCCTACGATGTTCTGATATGTTTAGGTCATAGAAGAACCTTCAATTAGCTTGCTCCCATAAATAATCAATTAAATTCATTTAATCCTTATAATTAAAAAAAATTTAATTCTTTTAAAAATTTGATTTTCTCAGGCACACAAATTGGTCTGTCATACGCCATCAATCCTTTTCTCTTCCAACTGCACTACGGCGCCATGCATTAGAGCTAGAAACCCCAGACTTCGGTGTCATATTTGAGTCCCTTAATTCTTTGGTGTACCGCTCGTGAAGCTTAGACTGCAATAATGCTGGGATATTTGTCCTCTTGGTTGGCGTCATACGCCACTACTGCACCTGAAAAATTTTATAGTTTTAAAAAATTTGTGAGATTCCCGAACTTGTAACTTCTTCGTTATAAGTCCGAATTGGCTCGTTCAAGAGCCTACGGTTCACAAATCACATACTCTACGTGTTCATGCAAGAATTTTATCTATTTGACTTCGTTAACTAAAAATTCACCTATTAGTTCATTTTTAACGAAAACGATAAATGTTCGTGAATGTTCAATGCTCGTTTCTTCGTTCTAAGTCGAAATCCGACCATTTTCGACTCCGCAACTCTATAATGCCAAATAAGACTTGTCTCCATCAACAACTAATGTTTCCGTGTTCAAACACAAAATCCAACTTCCATTCCGAGAATTTCACGAATTCGACGATTATCGTCCAATCGTGTAAATTGTGGCAAAACATCATTACTTAGGATTTGTACATCATTCCAAATAGATTCATTTCATCAACTAGACATCTCAACCTACATATTACAATAACTTATCTTCAAGTTAGGTTATGGCTTATTTCTTAAAATTCATAACTTAACAAATTGTACTTACAAGATTTTATCACTTAAGACTTTATTATGGATTTAAGTCCTTTAAGCAATATCTTTACATCTTAGGAATCATACTAATTTCTTAAAGTAATCATATGACAATTCATCAATGTTCTTCATAAATTCATAACTTATTTAGGTTCAAATCACTTATTTAAGACTTATACGGCTTAAGTCCATTGATTATCCAATCTTATGTGTTCTTAGTATACATGTTCATTAAGTTACACTTCTCTTATCACCCTACAATGGTAGAGATAGAAAAGATAAGATCATTTACCTTTGATGATTAACTTCTTCTTCTTGGAAATCTAGCAATGGAAGTTAAGCTTAATAGTGCTTATTCTCTCTAACCAATAAGTTGTTTTGCTTGGATGAAAACTAACAACCAACAAATGAATTGCAAGACTTAGTATTTATAGACCTTCTAAAGTTAGGGCAATTAGCTCATTAGGACATCCACCTCCTTAGTAACTTCCTTACTATTCACTTACTTAACTACTAAGTAATCTTGCTAGCCGCACTAATTACTTGGCATCCAAATTAAATCCTTGGTCACCAATTCACCCATGGGTTGCCCCATGGATCCTACCTTACCCATTGGATCATGACTTGGGCTTAGGTTATAAATTACTCAACTTATCTTTGGGCTTACATTAATTTAGTTTGGGCTTTATATTAATAAATACTTGGGCTAAACATTGCTACATCTTGGGCTTACCCCTTATTGCTATTGAACTTTTACTTTATACAAGATTACACAAGTTCATTTCATTAGACTTTAATTCTTAATGTTCTTAATTTTAAGTCCACATGCGAAATATTGCATTTTCCATAATTGAATTATTATTACATAATCCATCTCACCTCGATATTATAACGTTACATATTTCTCGGAAGTTCAAAAATAATTTCCGAGCAGAATACGATGAATAATGTTTTTCGTAAAATTTCTCAGAAAGCTTTTATTTTCGTCTTGGAAATTCAAACACTTAAATTCCTTCACGTGGTTCAACTACTAACACATAACAATAACAAATAATATTACTTTATTCATTATTAAAAGTATTACAAAAGGTTCGATTTTCCGGGCGTTACAATAAACACATCCATTAAATATTTATATAATTCAATAAATATTTAAAATTACAAGCTTTTGATCAATGACTCCCAAGCCAGATGACTTTAGGGCACTCGGTATAGAACACCCCTATGAATCTAATAACTCGAGCAGCAAAGGCCCCGTAATCAACTTAAGTCAAAATAGATTTACTAAATCCGAAGATTATTAGGCGAGTGCATTTTATGCTCTATCTGGCACAAGTCTGCGTTTATGGGCGAGTGCGTTTTACACTCCATCTCGACCCACCGCAAGACTATATATATATTTTTTTTTAAATAACTATAGATCCCAAAATGTACAAGTGTCTACTTCTTTTATTACCTTAGAAACAAATGAGTTTTTTTACAGAGTGAACAAATTACCAAAACAATAACCAAACAATCTAAATCTGAAAAAATTGACTAGTTAAAACAATTGGCCAGTGCTTGTTGAAAAGGATGAATCCATAACAGTCTTGACTTAACAAATTAACACACCCCTAGCTCACATATGCTTGAGATGATTCTAAAAGAAAGATATAATTACTTAGCGCTTGTCATTACTAACAATAAAAAATTTAACGCTATAACACCCTCAGCTTGCATATGAACAGTTAAGATCGGGGAAAAGGGTTAATCAAAATATTTAGGCAAGAAGTAGTAAAAGATAAAGTACTCTTACTAATATAAGGTAAAGCCATAACACATGGCATCAAGTATACCAATTATCTATGCAAAACACCAAAATATGGCTATAAACAAAACAACCAAAATTCGTTTGATATCTATCATAATCCCAAAATGCTATTTATAAAACAAAAGCATTCATATATTATAAACCAAAGCATTCATATATTATAAACCAAAGCATTCATATATAATAAAACCAAAGATACTAATATGCATCTTAAAATGCATCTCAAAATAAACCATAAACAACCACAACCACAACATAATTAAAACATAGTCTGGGGCTATACAGCCCAAAAGAAACTCTCATCCTCACAGATTACACAGAAAATCAATTCATATTTAACTAAAATTTAAAGGAATCTCCCCCAAGCTTAAAATTTGCCAATGTCCTCTGTAATACCCGATAATTTCCACGTATTATTAAATGAATATATTAATGAAAATAATATTTATGTGAATATAAGTGTTATTTTTTTTGAGTTGGTTAATTTAACTGAGTTGCACTAGATTAATTCTTATTGAGAAATGTGGATTTGACAATAAAAATTGTGAAATGCCTTGTGTGGAATATTGTGAAACGAGGAAATTCACTAAGCGAATTAAAACGAGAATTAGGAAAATTTATCGGGTTGATCATATGATTTCATGTAGTTAATGAGTACGCTCTTAGACTTGTAATATTACTCATGTGGACAATAATTCATGTTGTATAAAATGAGTTTAGCGATGAAAATTGGTACGAGCTTGAAGCTAAACCAGTCTTGGCATTGTCGGTAATGCACGCAAAATTACCGTCGAAGAGTATTATGGCTAGCAAATTAACGCCAATTGGTCGTCATTGAAAAAAATAATTTTCTACTTTAGAAATTAAATAGAAAAATTATGTGATATGTGTGACATTGATAAACCATGAAATAAAGTACGTTATGTTCAACAACAGAATTATTAAGTGGAGCATTAATTAATTTAAATTAATTGTGGTAGAATATTGATTAATTGGTAATCAATTAATAATATGTGATTATTATTATTTTCAATATGTCTCTAAATATTATAAGAATTATATAGAAAATTAATGATTATGGATATCCATAAATACGTTAATCGACGATGATTAGATTAATTAATATTGGCGTTAATTAATCAAGGAAGTGAATAATTTATTTATTTGACATAAATAAATAAGTTATTAATATAATAATATTAGATTAACAGTTATATGTGTAAAATCCGAAATTTTATGATTAAAGATTTAATTTTCTCGAAATATTTTTTCAAAATTATGATGTAGATTTGAGATAATGTTATAGTTGTGGGTAATATTTATAAATTTTGAAAAGTATACAAGTTGTTATATAATATTCGATTGGTCGGGGAATATTCTTTTTGTCGGGGAATATTCCTACGACGGTAAAATCATTGGTGGACCCTAATAAAGTATTATCGTTGTTAGAAAGCAGCGTAATTATCTTTTATAAAAATAACTACGGAGTGTTATCGTTATTAAAATTGTTGAACTACCCTAAGTAGTAAAAGTAATGCGATGTCTGGCGTGGTTGCATAGTAGCACACGGTATTTATTATTGATGCTTACGTGAGAAGTCACTTAGTTATACTCAATTATTGCTACAGTAATTGCTGCATCATATCTCTCATATTATTGATTCAATTATTATCACCGTATCATCTGCATAATATGTTATATTATTAAATCAATAATTGAGACGACAAAGTTATTCATATTATTATTTGCAATATTGACAATGTCTAGAAGTTCTATCAAGGAGAGGTTTGGTCACCTAATTGTGCGCCAATAAGGAGAAATCCTTATCGGAAAGCCCCCTCTTTCCTGGGAACAACCTGGTTGTTAAATATTGTGAGTTATAATATTAATGATGAATAAGTTCGTGTTGATTAATGATGAAATTGATAGTTCCATTGAGTTGGGATTATTAGTGTTAGTGGAAATCGACATTTATTTTGATAATAATTGATGTCTGGAGGTTATATTGACCAATCGGGTATTCGGGGCACTTTTTTTGTCGGAGTACTATTCACGGGTTACTATTCATGGGTTACTATTTACCCAGTTACTATTCACTCTAGTATTGTTCACTCTGGCATTTGGGACACTTTTCGTGTCGGAGTACTATTCATGGGTTACTATTCACCCGATTACTATTCACTCTAGTATTGTTCACTCGGGTTTTTGGGACACTTTTCGTGTCAGAATACTATTCACGGGGTACTATTCCTGAAGTACTATTCACGGGGTACTATTCACCCAAAAAATATATTTCTTTTCTGTCCAAATCATTTTTGGGTACAATATTATTCCATGAGGAGATGTGATAATTTTTTAGACCGTTGGTTGAAGTTATAATAGTAAATCAGTATGGATCGTTGGTTGAAGATATAATAGTAAATCAATATGGACCGCTGGTGGAAAGTTATAATAGTAAATCAATATGGATCATTGGTTTAAAGTTTTAATAGTAAATCAGTATGGACCGTTGCTTTATGTTTTAATAGTAAATCAATATGAACCGTCCGTTTAAAAGTAAATCAATCTGGACCGTTCATGAATTAGTTATTATTCAGTCCATTCTACTATAAATAGAAGCCCATTCCTTCATTATTTCTTACAAATTCACTGAAACTCTAGAGAGAGAAACTATAGAGAGAAAGAAGAAAAATATTCTGCTACTTCACTACTCAAGTATTCAGTTTTTCTAAGGTAAGAGATATTATTTGTTGTACTCGTAAGGGGTATTATTGTTTCGTATTCATGAAGAGAGTTATTTTCTTTCAATACTCGTAAGGGTTGTTATTCCATTCTTAATTATTCTGTTGGAATAACCTGTCTATGTGAAGTACCGTATACATAGTGAAATTCTTCTGTTATTCCATTATTTATTATTACATTGGAATAACTTTATGCGTCTGATCTATCGCCTCGCTGCTGGTGAATTCTGTTGTTATTCCATTCTTTATTATTCATTGGAATAACTCGTCAATAATGCGGGCTCATCGCATGCACTCGGTGAATTTCGTTGTTATTCCATTCTTTATTATTCTGTTGAAATATCCCATCATGCGCGGATTACACATGACTGGTTTTATTCTTTATTATTACATTGAATAACTCAGATGTATGCGGATTACGCGCGCCTGGTGAATTATTCTGTTATTCCATTCTTTATTATTCTATTGGAATAACCTGTCTGTGCGGATTACGCACGCCTGGTGAATTCTTCTGTTAATTTATTCTTTATTATTCTGTTAGAATAATCTGTCTACGTGGATTACCACATGGCGGCGAAAATCCATTTGCAGTTTCATATATTCTATTATACTCAGTTGGTTAAAGTTTTGGCTTCTATACTCCATGAAATTAGTGGAATATCCTAGATATTTACGCTTCATCAAGTATCTTTTCATGGAAATATTTTTCTGAGAATTCTTGAATTTTACTCCACAAAGCAGTATCATGTTGACAATTTGGACGTTATTGAGTTCAGGATAAATTAACTTATAAATCTTTAAAATTTATTCTTGAACTTATTTTATTGAATTGTCATCATCCTCGTGCTTATATTATGTTGAAAGTCATTTGTGGCCGTAGTGCATAGATGGACTTGGTATGATTATGACAAGGGATTATTCGGTATAATCATGACCGTAATGTTACAAATGATGTGGAATAAGTCCTTATTGGCCCGTAGTGCATTGATGGACAGTTTTAGGTATGATTATGGCTATGGATTCTCTTCGGCCAAGGGTGCAGAGATGAATTGTTTTATGGCATGATCAGTACCGTTGATGAAAACACGATTATCTTTGGCCCGTAGTGCATGGACGATTCGTGGTCGTGATACTAAAGAATATCCTTGGCCTGTAGTGCAGATATGATTTAATGATGTGGATTATTTATTAAGCTGAGTCTCAGCGATAAAAGTGATGAAAAACCTTTTAAATCATAGAAGATAGTAGATTTTATCCTCTACTTGACTCTTCTAATGGATTGCTTATTCCGCTGCAATTGTTGATCTAAAACTTGTTGTCTATTATATTCTATCAGTTGTTATACTGTTGAAGGCTAAGGATAATTTATTCTGCATTATCTTAGTCATAATATTTCTTACTGGGCTAGTTGAGCTCACCTTTTCTTTCAATGTTCTCTACAGGAAATGAGAATATAGCTGGGACTAGTCGGGGAATGGATTGACGGTCCAGATGGATACATTAGTAGTCCTCACTATTCTGTGAAATAGTGTGATAATAAATGTATTGAGGACTTATTTTGAGTTTGAATACTGTCTAGAAGATAATATTTGTATTAAAACTCACAGCTCATGTTGTATATTTAAGTTTATATTTGAATTTTGTACCATGTATTTGGGGACTCAGAATAGGTGATGTATACCTATTTTGGGGGCATTACAGTTGATGTCAAAGCTTAGGGATATGATCCCTGGCTGAGATGTGAGACAAGAACTAGGAGGGGAGAGACGGGGAATTCCTTCGCTAGTATGACCTACATAAGTTTATTTGGTATTTAATTGATCAGTCAGAGTATAGGGATAATATGTGATATGTTAATTAACCCTTGTTTTGTGACAGTGTTTGAAAATTGCATCTAAAAATGCTGAGATAAGCAATGAATCACATGAGATAGTTGAGTTAGCTCAACCAAAAGGTAACGACCAACAACACGATAATAATCATACCGGTGGCAACGGCCAGTGGAACAATGATAATCATCGTGGGGGAAATTATCATGCCAAGAATGGTAACCACTTCGGTGGTAATAATTGCCAAGATAATAGAAGTGGAAATTTCAAGAAGAGAAGGTCATTTAGTCCGATTTTGTCGTGTAATGAAGTCAAGTCCAGCTGGGATAGTGATGCCAAAGGATGTCTCAGACAAGTTAAAGTCGGTAGTTTAAGTGAGAGCGTTTATCAAGGAACCTGAACGAGGTTATTATGGGTAAGTTAATCATAAGCTCTGGCAAAATTTATACCTTATTCGATACCGGTTCTACCTATTCTTTTATCTCTTTTTCTTGCTCTCAACATTTAAATTCGACTCCAGAGATATTAGACTTTGATTTATCTGTTGAAACTCCGTTAGGAGAAACCTTCATTATATGTGTTATCCAAGTCTTGGGTGAGAGTCACAGTTTTGAATGACATTTCTATTGTTAATAAATTTCCTGATGTATTCTTGAAGACTTCCTAGCCTACCCCAGAGCGTGAAATCAAATTTTGTATTGACCCCAGTACAACACCCATTTCTTAAACCCTCAAATATTTTCTTCACCCAAAACGAATGTATTATGAGCCAAAGACGTTAGCTCGAGCTGTTGAAGATTACGATTATACCATTCAATATCATCGTGGAAGAGCGAACGTGGTAGCTAACGCTTTGAGTAGAAGATCGTATGTGTTTACGAGTGTGATGTTGTTAACACAAAGACCCATTTCGTATAACTTACAAATGACGAAGATAGAGTTAAAGACTCTAGGGAGCCACGTGAAAATAATGAATATACGAGTAGAATCGACTATAATCGATAAAGTTAAAGGCCGCTCAAGCTACACACCCAGAACTGATGAATGTGAAGAAAAAGGTTCAAGAAGGCGTTATCTCAACCCTCAATTTTATTGGTCTATTTGAAATCCTCGATAGAGTAGGAACTGTGGCCTATAGACTCGCCTTATTGCTAAGTATGTCGCGTGTTCATAACGTTTTTCACGTATCGATGTTACGTAAATAATTGGATGACCTGAACCACATTATTAAATTAGAACTAGATGAGTTAGCAGAAGATTTAACGTATGAGGAGATACGTGTTAAAATATTATACATGAAGGATTGTATTCAACACTCAAAGGTTATACCTCAAGAGTTAGAATCTGAAATGAAGTCAAGGTATCCTCATCTCTTCGGCATTCCATGTACGTACGTAAATTTTGAGGGCAAAATTTCATAAGGAGGGGAGATTGTAAAATCCCAAATTTTATGAATAAAGATTTAATTTTCTCGAAATATATTTTCAAAATTATGGTGTGGATTTGAGATAATGTTATAGTTGTGGGTAATATTTATAAATTTTGAAAAGTATGCAAGTTGTTGTATAATATTCAATTGGTCGGGGAATATTCTTTTTGTCGGAAATATCAAGACGACGGTTATAATCATTAGTGGACCCATTAACGGAAGTATTATTGTAGTTAGAAAAGCGATGTAATTATCTTTTATAAAAATAACTACGGAGGTGTTACCATTAAAACCGTTGAACTACCCTAAGTAGTAAAAGTAAATAAAGATATCGCTGTGGGTCGATAGTAGTAGCACACTGTGTATTGATTATTGATGCTTACGTGAGAAGTCACTCATTATACTCAATTATTGCTCACGATAATTGCACGATCATATCTCTCATATTATTGATTCAATTATTGTCACAGTATCATCTGCATAATATGTTATATTATTAAATCAATTATTGAGACGGCAAAGTTATTCAAATTATTATTTGCAATGTCTAGAAGTTCTGTCCAGGAGAGATTTCGTCACCTAATTGTGCGCCAATAAGGAGAAATCCTTATCAAAAAGCTCCCTCTTTCCTGGGAACGACCTGGTTGTTAAATATTGTGAGTTATAATATTAATGATGAATAAGTTCGTGTTGATTAAAGATGAAATTGATAGTTCCATTGTATTGGGATTATTAGTGTTAGTGGAAATCGACATTTATTTCGATAATAATTGTTGTTTGGAGGTTGTATTGACCAATCGGGTATTCGGGGAACTTTTCGTGTCGGAGTACTATTCATGGGTTACTATTCACACAGTTACTATTCACTCTAGTATTATTCACTCGGGTATTTGGGACACTTTTCGTGTCGGAGTACTATTCATGGGTTACTATTCACCCGATTACTATTCACTCTAGTATTGTTCACTCGAGTATTTGGGACACTTTTCGTGTCGGGGTACTATTCACCCAAAAAATATATTTCTTTTCGATCCAAATCATTTTTGGGTACAATATTATTCAATGAGGAGATGTGATAATTTTTCAGACCGTTGGTTGAAGTTATAATAGTAAATCAATATGGATCGTTGGTTGAAGATATAATAGTAAATCAATATGGATATTTGGTGGAAAGTTATAATAGTAAATCAATATGGATCATTTGGTTTAAAGTTTTAATAGTAAATCAGTATGGACCATTTGCTTTAAGTTTTAATAGTAAATCAATATGGACCGTCCGTTTAAAAGTAAATTAATCTAAACCGTTCATGAATTAGTTACTATTCAGTCCATTCTCCTATAAATAGAAGCTCATTCCTTCATTATTTCTTACGAATTCACTGAAACTCTAGAGAGAGAAACTATAGAGAGAAAGAAGAAAAGTATTCTGCTACTTCACTACTCCAGTATTCAGTTTTTCTAAGGTAAGGGATATTATTTGTTGTACTCGTAAGGGGTATTATTTTTTCGTATTCATGAAGAGAGTTATTTTCTTTCAATACTCGTAAGGGTTGTTATTCCATTCTTTATTATTATGTTGGAATAACCTGTCTATGCGAAGTATCGTATACATGTTGAAATTATTCTATTATTCCATTATTTATTATTCTTGTTGGTATAACCTGTCTGTGTGGTCTATCGCATGCCTGGTGAATTTTGTTGTTATTCTATTCTTTATTATTCTGTTGGAATAACCTGTCTGTGCGGTCTATCGCATGCCTGGTGAATTCTGTTGTTATATCATTCTTTATTATTCTGTTTGAATATCCTATCTGTGCGGGTTATGCATTACCTGGTTCCATTCTTTATTATTCTGTTGGAATAACCTCTTTGTGCGGATTACGCACGCCTGGTGAATTCTTCTTTTATTCAATTCTTTATTATTCTATTGGAATAACATGTCTGTGCGGATTACGCACGCCTGGTGAATTCTTCTGTTATTCCATTCTTTATTATTCTGTTGGAACAATCTGTCTACGTGGATTATCGCATGGCGGCAAAAATCTATTTGCAGTTTCATATATTCTATTATACTTAGTTGGTTAAAGTTTTGGCTTCTATACTCCATGAAATTAGTGGAATATCCTAGATATTTGCGCTTCATCCAGTATCTTTTCAAGGAAATATTCTTCTGAGCATTCTTGAATTTTACTCCACAAAGCAGTATCATGTTGACAATTTGGACGTTATTGAGTTCAGGATAAATTAACTTATAAATCATTAAAATTTATTCTTGAACTTGTTTTATTGAATTGTCATCATCCTCATGCTTATATTATGTTGAAAGTCATCTGTGGCCTGTAGTGCATAGATGGATTTGGTATGATTATGACAAGGGATTATTCGATATAATCATGACCGTAATGTTACAAATGATGTGGAAAAAGTCCTCATTGGCTCATAGTGCATTGATGGACAGTTTTTGGTATGATTATTGCTATGGATTCTCTTCGGCCAAGGGTGCAAAGATGAATTATTTTTTGGCATGATCAGTACCGTTGATGAAAACACGATTATCTTTGTCCCGTAGTGCATGGATGATTCATGGTCGTGATACAAAAGAATATCATTGGCCTATAGTGCAGATATTATTTAATGATGTGGATTATTTATTAAGCTGAGTCTCAGCGATAAAAGTGATGAAAAATCTTTTAAATCATAGAAGATAGTAGATTTTATGCTCTACTTGACACTTCTAATGGATTGCTTATTCCGCTGCAATTGTTGATCTAAAACTTGTTGTCTATTATATTCTATCAGTTGTTATACTGTTGAAGGCTAAGGATAATTTATTTGCATTATCTTAGTCATAATATTTCTTACTGGGCTAGTTGAGCTCACCCTTTCTTTTAATGTTCTCTTCAGGAAATGAGAATATAGTTGGGACTAGTCGGGGAATGGATTGACGGTCCAAATGGTTGCATTATTAGTCCTCACTATTCTGTGAAATAGTGTGATAATAAATGTATTGAGGACTTATTTTGAGTTTGAATACTGTCTAGAAGACTATATTTGTATTAAAACTAACAACTCATATTGTATATTTAAGTTTATATTTGAATTATGTACCATGTATTTGGCGACTCAGAATACGTGATGTAACGCCCGAGAATTTTGAATTTTGAATGAATTAAATTTTTATTTGATTATGTGAATTAAATGAATTTAATTGATTTATTAGGTGAGTAAGATGTTTGAAGGTCGTTATATGACCTAGAATATATGGATGTGGTTAGTATTCTGGCTTTGTGCTAGGATTAATTGTTGTGTATTATCAAGACGAAAATGAAGGTTTTCTGAGAATGTTTGCGTAAAAACACTATTTATCCGATTTCGTTAGGAGCTTAGGTTGGAAATTCTGAGAAATACGTAATGATAGAATATGAAGATATTATGTAATATCCAATAATATTCCGTCATGGTAAATGAAGTTTTCGCCTGCAGACTTAAAACCTAAGGGTTGTGTAAGAGATTTCCGAAAGGGAAAATGCAATGCGTATAGTCGTTTTGAATATTATACATATGAAATACGAGTATTATATTAGTATGAATACGAGTATGGTATGAAGAATAGTACGACGCATAATACGAATATTGTATGAGTATTAAACGAAGAGAATACAAGAGTTATACGCATAGAATACGAGACGTATTAATGGAGTATGAGTTTAGGGTGTGGTATAATCTAATTGGACTTAAACCAATAGCAAGCCCAATGAATTAAGTGTACCAGCCCAAGTCAAGGCCCAATACTAATTATGTCAAGCCCAATCAAAAAATTAAACCGCGGGTCGAACCGGTGGGTTATGGGATGGGTAAAACCCATGGGGAAACCCATGGGATGATCCAAAAGGGGAGTGGGCCGGTCACTTGGTGGTCAAGTAAAGTGGCAACTTGCTCACCAAGTACTTTACTTGGTGGCAAAGTTGATTAAGGAGGTGGAATAGTAAAGAGGTGGAGTTTGGACAATTTTTCCCCTTAGTTGGTTGCCTATATATACAAAGCTAGAGTTAATTAGTTGATGTTTTGTAAACATTGTTCAACCTATATTTAGAGAGAGAAAGAGCTAAAAACACTTAATCATTCTACTTCCAAGCAAACCTTTAGACGTTTATAGAGAACGTGAATTACTTCAAAGGTAAATTCTCATAAACTGTAATCTTCATCTTTATTGATTTCTTTCTCATAGAAGAATCGTAGATTGGTGGAGCAAGTTTATTGAGGAGATATAAGGATGTCTATTAATGATCAAATCATTGATAGGTCATGACCAAATAGAAATCATAAGCGTTTACGTAAGTTAAAAACCGTAGAAAGTCTTCAACATGAACTTAGTTATGAATGAACGATTTAAAAACCGTTATAGCTAAGGAATGTGCCTATTGTTTGGTTAGAATGACTCTGATGAATAAATGGTGTTTTCCATTTGATTTGGCTTATAGAACATGAGTAACGAAGTTATGGCAAATTTTGCGAAAATAGACGTTAAACGTCGAAAACATAGAAATCTCGGATTAAAGGTCAAAAGTTGTCGTGTGACTTGAAAACGTTGCTTTCCAATGTCAACACATGAGATAAGGTAATTAATATTCGTTGGCGCGAGAATCGTCGCATTACGACTTATAACGAAGAAAACGAGTATTAAACGGAAGAAAACGTTAAACGAACACTTAAAAATGAATTTCGAGTTAACGGATTCGAAAATGTGAAATTCTTATATGAACACGTAAAGGATGTTATTTGTGAGTTGTAGGCTTTTGAATGGGTCAATTCGGATGTAAAACGAACAAATTAGGAAGCCGAGAGTTTCATAAGAAAAGCAAAACTGTTTTGGCCAACTGGTGCACAGAGGTGGCGCTGCATCACAAAAACCAGTACAAAGTAGTCAAGATCAGAAGCGCCAGACTTTTGAGTCCCTCGTTAAGTCGCTACCAACGCCACTAAAATACTAGGGATGTCAAGGCACACGGCCTTAAAGAAAGAGAAAAATGTTGACCAAGTTAGGCTTTGTTCCATTTGAATATAGACCTAAGGTAAGACATTGAAGGTACTTAATGTACATAATAAGACTGAACTTAAATCCCTTATAAGGTGATAATGTAAGAAAATTTAGTAAGGTTTAAATTAAACGAAGAACGCAAGATTGTAATAAGTAAACCGTAAATGACGTTCAAACGTTGGTACTTAACCCATAATGATCGAATGACGGTTAGTAATATAAGACCGTTAATGAGCCGTAACAAAGTATAGAAAGTCAAATCGACTTTAATAACGAAGTTTATTCAAATAAGGCATGGAAGAGAAAGAAGTTGGTTATAGACAATAAAGTTAGTTTGATTGATAACTAATTATAGTGTACTATGTGAATATATCATGTAGATCCTGTAAAGACTGTGAATTGTTGAATTATTTATTCGAAGACGCTTGAAGGCAAGTCTTTCTTAACGCTTGCCTAACCTTCGTGTTAGTCAAGTTTTCTGTGATGCATGTTATACAATGCATTAAAGGTATTAAAGAAAGAGTCGATGCCTATTTTAACTAGGCTAGACAAAGTATTGAAGAATGAATGGATTTGTATACGAGTCTGTTGATATAGAACTGTTAACGCTATCCTATGCCAAGTATTTGGTACGGATGAGAAGGTAAGTTTGTCTATGTACATCCAAAAGTATTTTTCATCGATTATTTGATGGGCACGCGAGGTTTCCAAATGTTAAGCGTACAAACGTTTAACGTTAGAGTGTTAATCAACATAGAGTACAATAGGCTGATCACCTAGAAGTGCTCGTAAGTAAAGACGGGTGGATGGCCTTTAGGTGGGATATCCTTTCAAGTATGAAAACGAAAAGAGTATGTTCATGGTCTATTGACCGGTTCATAATTCCTAAGCTATTATATATACTTTGGAATTGTTGTTATGACATGAGAAGTACTAGTCAAATGTTTCATAGTGCTTCGTAGTTAATTGTTCAGATATGGAAATAAAGCATGTAATTGTCAAGGTGATATTCATATGATTCTTTGTTAAGACTTGTTGAGCTAGTTATGCTCATTCTTACTTGAACCATATATTTGTAGCTAAAGCCGAACGAACTGAGAGTTCTAAGAGAGATAAAGGCAAGGCTAAGATGGACAATTAATCATCCTATAATATATAGATTAGTGTATTTGCATGTAATATACTTATAAAGAACAATGAATGTATTCGGTTATGAACCTAGGAAAGGATTTATTACAAATATAATACGAAGATAGTAATTACACTCATTTTGTTGTTATCTCAATGGAATGATTGTATGGATTGTAGTATCGTGGAGCACTATCTGTCGGGTTGGAAGATACCCAGATTTGGGGGCGTCACAAGTTGGTATCAAAGCCTTAGGTTATAAAACTTAAGGGGGGAAGAACCTTAGGCTAATAACCTTGTTAGGAAAGGAAGAGTCCGAAGAAAGTTAACTCGAGTCAAATGGGTTAATAAGATATTGAGGAAACTCAGTATCGAAAGATTTAAAAGATGAAAAGTAACCCTAAATGGATTAAAGGTGATTTGTGCTTATATTATTGTGTATGATGTACTAATCAATTTGTTATTTGTTATTGTAGATGTCGGTTGATAGGTTGATGTATAGGGATGTACATGTGGTCAGCGAGGAGTCCGTGAACAGAGTTGAGACAGTACCTGTGCCTATAGCAGACATACCTATAGTGATTCTAGAAGAGTCAGAGCCCGAGGAACATTACTCGGAGGAGGACTATTCTGAGGAGACCATGGGAATATCATCATATCTGAATATGATGATAGATGTGGAGGATGATATGGAGGTGACATCGATTAATACGCTGATGCCTACCCTAGAGTCAACACCTACAGAGACAATGAGGGTGATGTACCTCTCAGTGCTTGATCGTAACGTGCAATTGCACAATATGGTGCACCACCAGAAGGAAGAGATCAGTAATCTTTATGGTGCGAAGGAGTCTGTAGAGTAAGACTATGAGATAGAGCATGATGAGAAAGTGCTCATAACTGACAAGGCTAGGGACTATAAGAACGAGGTCGTAGAACTTCGTAAGAAACTGGCTGAAAAACACCAGAAGATAGTACGAATGTCATATATAAATTGTAGTGCGCATGAGGATTTCAAGCTTAAGATAGCTTGTTATTCTATTGAGTCGGGACAGACTCGACATACTATAAGTCGAGACATTGTGTCGATTCTGGCGAACGAGAAACATGAGAATGATGTTAGGCAGTATTAGAAGTAGTAGGGTACATACTTTTGTGTAGTGACTTAAAACCCTCTTTTGTATAATTAAAGGGTAGTCTTTTTGTAAATCCCAATTTTTATAAAAGTCAATCGTGGGATAGATATGTAATAGCTTTTGGGCTATGGAAAGAAAATTTTAAATAGTTTTGATATATAAAGAAGCATTTTATTATAAGGAAGTTTTTATTTTAATTTGCTTTGGTGTGTCTGAGTTATTATTCAGTTGATTGACGACTAATAACTAAGTAAGCAAGTAAATAATAACGAAACTTTATTTATCAGAAATGCCGCCAAGAAGAAGACAACGTAACCAAGAGGCGGAATAACATAATGATAACGAGGGGGTCCTAATAACCCAATGCAAGAGTTCATTAATTTATTAACGGCTGCATTTAACCAAGCTAGGGGTAGAGCACCCGCAGGACCTAGGGTAGCCCGAACGACTACCTAAAAAGAATTTAAGAGTACCGGTCCACCCTAATTTAAGGGAACAATGGACCCAATGAAGGCCCAGACATGGGTCAAAGAAATAGAGAAGGCGTTTGATATTACAAACGTATTTGAGGCGCAACAGACTTCTTTTGCGACCTATATGATGAAGGGGGAAGCCAACTACTGGTGGGAGGCTCACCTGGGTGGGGCTGGAGCAGAGGCTGTTACATGGGAACAATTTAAGAAGGTATTCTTCGAGAACTACTTCCCTACTAGCATGCAAGGGAGAATAGAGATTAAGTTCCTAGAACTTAAACAGGGGAACATGACTGTTCCCCAATACGCAACCAAATTCAATGAATTGGCAAGGTTTCCTCCACAGTAAGTGGACACAGAGGAGAGGAAGGCTCGTAGGTTTGAGTAGGGCCTAAAACCCTGGCTCTATAGTAGGATATCAGTTTTTCAGAGTGCTTCCTACGGGACCATTCTGGAAAAGGAGATAATAGCAGAGGGTGGTAGTGAGGCGTTGACCCAATACCACAAGGATAGAAAGAATAAGAGTATGGGAGAGGGAGGAAATAAGGCAGAGGTTACCAGTGGTAGTGGCAATATGCCTAAGAGGAAGAATTTTAACCCTGGGAATACTTGGGCAAAGCTAGGGGATCCTAAACGTAGGATGGAGGCATGCAAGGCATACGGTAAGACTCATCTGGGAGTCTGTCTGAAGGGGAAGACTGGTTGTTATAACTGTGGGCAGGAGGGTCCTATATCTCCCAACTGTCCTAATCCTAAGAAAACTCGGGGATGTTTTGTTTGTGGGTCGGAGGACCACATGGCAAGAAATTTCCCGAAGAAAGGGCCGGAGGGTAGTAAAGGTCTTGTAGTGGCAATTTGGTCATTACTGGACCAACACCATCATTGGGTAGTCCCTCAGCCCGAACGTTTAATATGACCGTCCAAGATGTGATTGCATCAACAGATGTAGTAGCAAGTATCATTCCAGTCAACAAAATAAATGCTTACGTGTTATTTGACTCGGGTGCTACTTGTTCTTTTATAGCATGTGGATTTGCTAAGCAATTGGGATTAAATCTTGAAAAGTTAGAAATACCTTTAGACGTTAAGGTAGCAAACGAGGAGATAATTCCCATTGAACACATTCATAGGAATTGTTTCGTAGATATCAGGGGTAATAGATAAGGTTAAGGGAATTTGATGTAATTCTTGGTATGGATTGGTTAATTAACCATAGAGCGATAATAGACTGTTATAGAAAGAGTGTAAACCTAAGGCTTTCTAAGAAACCTGAGGTGGTGTTTTATGGAAATAAATCTCCGGGACGTTCTTGTTGTCTAACCATGATACAAGCTAGGAAGATGTTGAAGAAGGGGTGTAAGGGTTATCTGTGTCATGTGGTGGATACCCAAAGAGTGGGAACATTATTGGAACAGATAGCGGCAGTTCAAGAATTCGCGGATGTATTTCCAAAGGAGTTACCCGGTATTACGCCAGATAGGGATGTAAGGGTTATCTGTGTTTCCAACTTCTTTCTCTTCTATGTCTTATTTGAATTAACTTTGTTATTAAAGTCGATTCGAATTTCTATACTTTGTTACGGATCATTAACGTTCTTATGTTATTAACCGACATTCGATAATTATTGGTTAAGTACCAACGTTGAACGTCATTTATGGTTTACTTATTACATTCTCGCGTTCTTCATTTGATTTCTATTAAACCTTACTAAATCTTCTTACATTATCACCTTATAAGTGATTTAAGGTCTGTCTTATTATGTACATCAAGTACCTTCAATGTCTTACCTTAGTCCTACATTCAAATGGAACAAAACCTAACTTGGTCAACATTTTTCTACTACGTTGTTAAGGCTACGACATCCCTAGTATAATAGTGGAAACTGCAGTCATGAAGTTAAGGTGGTATAAAGTACCGAGTTTGATACCGGGCGCGACCACTTTGTACTAGTTTTGGCGCTGCGGCGCCGATTCTGTGCACCAATTGGCAAAAATAGTCCACTTTTCTAATGAAACTCTCGGCTTCCTAATTGGTTCGTTTTACATCTGAATTGGCCCATTCGAAAACCTACAACTCACAAATTACATCCTTTACGTGTTCATATAAGAATTTCACATTTTTGAATCTGTTAACTCGGAATTCACCTTTAAGTTCATTTTTAAGTGTTCATTTAACGTTTTCGACCGTTCAATACTCGTTTTCTTCGTTATAAGTTGGAATGCGACTATTCTTTCGCCAACGACTCTTAATTACCTTATCTTATGTGTTGACATTGGAAACCATCGTTTTCAAGTCACACGATAACTTTTAACCTTTAATCTAAGATTTCTACGTTTTTGACGTTTAACGTCTATTTTTGCAAAATTCGTTATAACTTCGTTACTCGTGTTCTATAAGCCAAATCAAATGGAAAACTCCATTGATTCATTATAGTCATCCTAACCAAACAATAGGCACATTCCTTAGCTATAACGGTTTTCCAAATCGTTCATTCATAACTAAGTTAACGTTCAAGACTTTCTACGATTTTAACTCATGTAACCACTTACGATTTCTATTTGGTCATGACCTATCAATGATTTAGTCATTAATAGTCATCCTTATATCTCCTCAATAAACATGCTCCACAAATCTATGATTCTTCTATGAGAAAGAAATCAAAAAAGATGAAGATTACGGTTTATGAGAATTCACCTTTGAAGAAATTAACGTTCTTGATAAACGTCTATTGGTTTACTTGAAAGTAGAATGATTAAGCGTTTCTAGCTTTTCTCTCTCTCAATATAGGTTGAACAAGATTTTCAAAACAACAAAAGCTCAAACCAAGCTTTGCATTTATAAGTAAACAACATGATGGCAAAATATTCCAATTCCCCCACCTCCTTACTATTCCACCTCCTTTATCAACTTTGTCACCAAGTAAAGTACTTGGTGAGCAAGTTACATACCTTACTTGGCCACCAAGTGGCCGGCCCACTCCCTTCTTCGATCATCCTATGGGTTTTACCCATCCCATGACCCACCAGTTCGACCCGCGATTTACTTTTTTGATTGGGCTTGACATAACTTAATGTTGGGCCTTAACTTGGGCTTGAACACTTAATTCATTGGGCTTGCTATTGGTTTAACCCCAATTAAATTATACCAAACCCTTAAGTTATACTCAATTAATACGTCTCGTATTCTATACGTATAACTCACGTATTCTCTTCGTCTAATACTCATACAATATTCGTATTATACGTCGTACTATTCTTTGTACTATACTCATATTCATAATAATATAATACTCGTATTTTATACCTATAATATTCGAAACGACTATACGCATTTCATTTCCCTTTCGGAAACCTCTTTCACAAACCCTTAGGTTGTACATCCGCAAGCGAAAACTTCGTTTGCCACAACAGAAATATTATTGGATACTCCATAATATCTTCATATTCTATCATTACGCGTTTCTCGAAATTTCAAACCCTAGCTCCGAACGAAATTAGATGTATAGTGTTTTTACGTAAACATTCTCGAAAAACCTTCATTTTCGTCTTGATAATTCACAAAAATTAATCGTAGCACAAAGCCAGAATACTAACCACATCCGTATATTCTAGGTCATCGAACGACCTTCGAACATCTTACTCACAGAATAAGTCAATTAAATTCATTTAATTAACATAATCAAATAAAAATTTAAATCATTCAAAATCCGAAATTCTTGGGCGTTACAAATGGAGTATGAGTTAAGGGTGTGGTATAATCTAATTGGACTTAAAACAATAGCAAGCTCAATGAATTAAGTGTACAAGCCCAAGTCAAGGCCCAATACTAATTGTGTCAAGTCAAATCCAAAAAGTAAATCGCGGGTCGAACCGGTGGGTCATGGGATTCGTAAAACCCATGGGGCAACCCATGGGATTATCCAAAAGGGGAGTGGGCCGGCCACTTGGTGGACAAGTAAAGTGGTAACTTGCTCACCAAGTAATTTACTTGGTGGCAAAGTTGATTAAGGAGGTGGAATAGTAAAGAGGTGGAGTTTGGACAATTTTGCCCCTTAGTTGGTTGCCGATATATACAAAGCTAGAGTTGATTAGTTGATGTTTTGTGAACATTGTTCAACCTATATTGAGAGAGAGTGTGATAACCCGAGATTTTGAATAATCATAATTTTACGAATAATTTTTTTTAAAATAAAATTTATATTGATTATTAATTTTGTGACAAGTTTCTGTGATACGAGTCTCGAGAAGGTCAATTTTTGTATTGACTAATAAATTAGTGTAGAGTTGTGCTTAAAAAGATGAGAAACCCTAACCCTAATTTTTGGAAAGGGATTCGATAGAAAATATAATTAAAATAATTATATTAATGAGTACGCGTTTGTATTGTTTAGAATTTTTGATCAATGATTGATCGGATATGGTTTAAAATTAGTAAACCCTACTAAGGGATTAGAAACCCAAATCTCATGTTTAGAAACCATAACGTACAGTTAGTAACCCTAAACGAATGTCGGGAAACCCTAATTTAAAATCCAGGAATCCTAAACCCTAATTAGGAAACCCTAATCCTAATGAGTTAGCTTAATGTGTTTATTAAACTTTAATATGATTAGAAAACCCTAATTATATTTTAAGTTATCTTAATTTCTATTTTACAAACCCTAATTGTAATTTAGAAATTTTAATTTTTCTAACTAAAACCCTAATTTCATATTCGGGATTTCTAAACTCTAATTAGGCAACCCTAATCCTAATTAGAAGGTCTAATATATTTATTAAACACTAAAGTGATTAGTATGTGTTAATATAATTAGGAAACCCTAATTATACTTTAGAAATATTAATTTCTATTTAAAACCCTAATTACATTTTTGAAATTCTTAATTTTCTATTTTTAAACCCTAATTTGAAAATTCTAGAATTTGAGTTTTTAAAACCTAAGGGTTAGAACCTTAGGGTTAAACCCTAAGTATTTGTGCATTTGTCAAGATTGCCATTAAAATCAATTTGCTAATGACTAAAATACCCTTTTTCATTTTCTTTAATTGGTAACTTCTATAATTGTTAGCAACTTTAGTTGGTGAACCACTTTGTTGACACAAAAATCTCAGCCTCCCAGCCGAAAATCACAGATCTAAGCAACATATAATCATATATAAGAGATTGAAGAGAGAGAAAGTCACAAATATTTGACAATTTGCTCTGAAGCTCTCCACCACTCATTCTCTCTCTAAACATCCAAATTTGTGAAGTGTATCAGTCACATTTTAACTCTCTAGAACACCTTAGGTCAGATTGGAAAGCTAAGGATCAAAGATTTGGCTAAGAGGTATAAACCTAATTTTTATTTTTGATCCAAGTTGCTAAGAAAGATTGTGTGTTTATGTGTTTAGAATCTTGCTAATGTATGTTTTATGAAGATCTATGATGATCTATCATTAACCCATAGCATCAAAGTGCTTTAAAATTGAGTTTTTCAAAAACTGTTCTTGAGCTTAAAAAGTGGTCTGACAAGAAATGTCAGTGGACACCGATTTTTGCTCGTTTATTATATTTGTTGTTTTAAAGTTTTTATTGGTAGCTTGTTATGTTGTCTTCAATCTGGAAGTGGAATCACAGTGATTGAATGTCTAGATTTCATTTTATTAGCGGTCAAAACTCGTTGACCGACGTTGACCAGTCCATTTCTGGGCAACCCAGAATTGCATGAACACTGTCTGACAACGTTTTGTTGGCTTGAGATCTGACAGTTATATTGCGTTTTGATAATGTTATGGTAAAAATGTTGTAGCCTGTATAATGGACTATAGATCTAGGTCTTTAGAGCTCTAAAAACATCAACATAATGATCGGATTATGTGGTCAAACTAGGCAACTAGACCCTGATTTGCAGTTTCTGGAATTTCCAGAAACGGGAAGAACATTGATTCTGACAGACTTTGACCACGTGATAAATTATAGATCTGTTGTTTTTGGACTAAGATCTTGACATCTCGTTGTTCTTTGTCATGAATACTACATGTATAAATACTAAAACCACCAAAACAATGATCAGAACCTAGATTAATTTGTACTGGAAAGTGACTAGTCGAAGTTCTGGGTCTCTGGAGAAACCCAGGTAATGTCTGACAGTAATTTGGAAGGTCAGATCTTGCTATCTTGTTATGATATGACTATGTTAATGATTAATAGTTGTAGTATTATATGTGTACTAGGATATTGAACCATAAGTTAGCCTAGAAACGATTTTAAACCAAGCATTTAATCTAGTCAAACAAGGCAGGTTTATAACAAGGCTGTCAGTGTTCTTGAGCTCAAGAACACCAACATCGACTCTTTGTGTCACTAAAGGTCTTTAGCGACGGTTTTATTATTTTCTAATTTTTGAATATTCTGGAAATTATTTAAAATTAGAAATAAATTATAAAAATTACTAAAAATGGTTTTAAAAATCATTTTAAATTCTAAAAAATAACTTTTATTTATTTGGGACATTTTTCTTAAATAATTATAATTATTTGAATAAAAATGATATTTAATTTATTTAATTACTATATTAAATAAATTAGAGGAAAATAATTTAATATTATGAAAAATCATTTTAAATAAGAATAATGTATTTAAAAATATTTTGAGTTATAAAATGTAACTTTTAATATTTTTAGAGAATTTTCATTAATAAATTAATATTAATGATATTAGATTTATTTAATTATTAAATTAAATAAATAAGTTAAAATTATTTTATTAATTTAAAATCATTTTAAATAAGTATAAAGTGTAAGAAAATATTTGGAATTATAAAAATAATTTTCAATATTTTTGGAGAATTCTCATTAATAAATTAATATTATTGATATTAGATTATTTAAAAATCATTTAACAATGAGAAAAATGAATTAAAAATATTTTAAATGATAATTAATTACTTTTAATATTTTGATGATAATTTAATTAATATTTAAATATTAATGGTGATGATTTAAAAATGATTTTAATTAATTTAAAAATTATTTAAGTAGAATATTGATTATTTAAAATATTTTAAGTTATTAAGAATAACTTTAATATTTTGACAAGCATAATATTAATATTTTTATATTATTAAATATTAATGATAATAAGATTATTTGATAATTAAATCATTTAAAAATGATTCAAGTATTTGAAAAATTATTATAAATAACAATAATTGTTTATAAATTATTAAAAGCTTCCAAAAAATATTATAAATGATATTTGACTTATCTAAAATAATATTAAAGCTTAGAGACCAAGTTTAATTGACAATCAATGTGTTAATTGTCGGATAGGGTGACCAGAGCACCGAGATGAGACCGAAATCTAACCAGACCAAACTAGTTAGACTTGTTAAGTGTTTATATAGTTTATAAACACGGATGTGACTGTGGTAATGTGTCTAGGAGAAGATTTAGTGTGAATTGCAGTGTTGTGTGTTATAAAATATTGTGCTAATTGTGAGACCGATATTATTGCTTATAGGTCTTTCAAACGCAGATAAGTTTATTGTGTAGCTGTAATCAACGCGGAAGACAAGTTTCCTAACTCAACGTTGAGTTATATTCATTCAATTATTATAGTGGTTAATTATTTCTAATTATACCATGTCCAGGGATTTATTGTTGATTAAATCGCAGTTAGTGTATGTTTAATAATCCAAATTGAATTACTGATTCGAAAAATATATATTTTATAGAATTACTTGTAAGACCCCGAATTTTATGAAATAAAAGTATTCAATTTTCCTATTTAGTAAATGGTTAAATTGATAAAAGGTTAAAGTTAAGGGTGATATATGATTTTTTTCAAAATACGCAAGTGGTTATAAAATATTCATTATTGTGGAGAATATTCGTTTGGTCGTGGAATATTTTTTTCACGGGGAATATTAAATGCATGACACCATGACCATTTCATGGGCCCCATAATGTAATAAGCATGGGATAAAGAAAACAACAAAATTAAGTTTTTATAAATAATAACAGTAAGTATTCAATTAACACTTTGTTGGAATACCCGATGGTTAAAATACAATAATACGCGTGTTTGCATAAAAAATATTACCTTTTTTACACGTATTTTTGAATTATTGATCCTCATACATAAGAAGGCACTACTCAATAAATTATTACAGTAATTCTCGCTCAATATTTTATTTATTGATTCAATAATTGCTACGTTGAAATTTTATATTATTATTGTTCAATAATTGTCACTGCACAGTATTTCCCATTATCAGATCAATAATTCATATTATTCGAATAATATTATTAGATAGCATTATTGGCAATGTCTAGAAAGTTCTGTCAAGGAGAGGTTTGGTCACCTAATTGCGCGCCAGTAAGGAGAAATCCTTATTGGAAAGCCCCTCTTTCTGAGGAACCGCACTGGTTATCATTATTGTGATTCGTAATATTATTTGTGAATAATTAATTATTGATTTATATGATAAGGAAATATTTATTTGATGTGAATATAAATGATGGATTTATTTATATGGTTATAAATGAAGGAATTAATGTTGAGGTATTTTATTAGTATTTTTGTCGGAATGAAGGTATTAAAAATTAAACCAGTGTTTTTGAGATATATTGCGTTAGTTATAATTTTTAATCCGACCGTTGGATCGTTGTAATTTTTGGATATGTTATACATATATAAGTTGAGTATATGTCCACAAATTTTGAACCGTTAAAAATGAACGTATGATTTGTTATGAATTTTAAGAGGTGAATGGTTCATAAATTGTTGAAGTATCTGAATTTAGCATTTTGGTGGAAAATTCTAGAATTGAGTGGGCCCCACTTGTGGTTGGTGAAGAAATGTGCTGAATTTTATTTCAAATGTGGTGGGTGAGAATAGTAGCAGGTAAAGCCATCAGGTTGCAGGTCAAGTCTGCTAAAATTTTCCTATAAATAGAGGGCTAAGTTAGAATTGAAAATCACACCAAAAACTGAAGTTTTCTCTCTATTTCTCTCTCGATATTTTGAGCGTATTCTTGTGAGTATTTTGAGTATACTTTGAGTATTGCTATACGGTGCAAGTTCGTTCAGCGTTATTCCAGTCCGAAGTACTGATTCTTTGAGGTAAGGGATGTTATTTTCTTCTCAAATGATATTATTTCTTCAATATCATTATGCTGAAATATTGGTTGGAACTTTTTATCAAATTTGGAACTTTTTCATGTCGGGGTTACTATTCACGAGTTACTATTCACGAGTTACTATTCATGAGTTACTATTCACGAGTTACTATTCACGAGTACTATTCATGAAGCGTGAAGATGTTTTTTTGTGGAATTTCTATCTTTTGGTGTCTTGAGTTACTTATTCACGATATCTAAGACTATTCACGAATCTCAAGACTATTATTCATAGAAAATGAAAATTTTTCTTTTAAATCTAAAATATCTATTCGGATACTAGCTTTGATTGTATCCATGTTTTGATCATTCTTGAATTTTACACCACTATGATTATTTTGAGGTATTTTTGGATGTATAGATTAGGAGTTATGGATTTTTTATGAAAAGACTATTTTAAAAGTAATCGCTTATAACTCCTTGTGATTAACTCCAAAATTGATAAAAATTTTATTGGAAGTACATCTATATAATATCGAATACCGTGTAAATTTCAGAATTTTTGGATAAAAGTATAATTTATGATAAATGTTTAAATATTCGGTGGTTTTGGCCATATGAAAATAGTAAATGAATTTTAAAATTTTGAGAAAAATATTTGTTCAATATGGGACTATGTTATGCTAAATCCCGTAAAAGAAATATTTTTGGAACCGATTTGGTATTTTTCATGAAAATGTTCTAGTTATGAGTAAATGAATTAAATATGTTATGTGAAGTAAGAAAATTGGAAAATATAATTTATTGGCTTGAGAATCATATATGAGATATATATGCAGATTTTTATGAGGGTTTTGGTTAATGATGATGAAATCTTATGAGTTTGGCATTTTTAGATGATTAAATGCATTAATTATTAAAGTGTAAATAATTGGATTAAATTATTTATAAGTTTGAGAAATGATTAAAATATTATTATAATATTAATAATATTAGATTATGAGATTTCTAAGTGATTTATAACATTTGGATTAAGGTGTTATAAATATGGATATGAATTTTATTATCAAACTTTATCTTTTCGTGTCGAGGTTACTATGCGCGTACGATAATGGACTATATACGAACACGGGTACTATTCACAACAAATTGGTTTCTTCTCCGACCAAATTATCGTTGATTTATGAATCTTACTCTTGAAATTAAAACCATGTTTTAATTATATTATTTTATATAACATTCTTATAACCCTAATGATGATATTTTCTTTGACTTGAGTGTAAAGATGGGTAGATTATTGGTATGATCGTGACCATAGGTTCTCTTTGGCTAGTAGTGCAAAAGTTGAATTGTTGACTGGTATGATCATAACCATTGAATTTACAATTGAATATTTTTAGCTTAAGTGCAAAGGTGAATTGATCAACATGGTTATAATTATTGTTATATAACTTCTGAAATGATTATGTATTTCTTTGATATAGGAATATCTTTCGCTCGTTCATGCAAAGATGGCTCGTTGTTGAATATCTTTAGCAGTAGTGCAAAAGATGAATTATTGATGAATATCTTTGGCTCATAATGCAAAGATGACTGTTGTTGAATATCTTTCTCAGAGTGCAAAGATGAATTATTGATGAATATCTTTGGCTCGTAATGCAAAGATGACTGTTGTTGAATATCTTTGCTTTTCAGAAGTGCAAAGATGAATTATTGATGAATATCTTTGGCTCGTAATGCAAAGATGACCTATTGTTGAATATCTTTGCTTTGTAGTGCAAAAAGATGAATTATTGATGAATATCTTTGGCTCGTAATGAAAGATGACTGTTGTTGAATATCTTTAGCTTTGTAGTGTAAAGATGAACTGTTGATGAATATCTTTGACCCGTGGTGCAAAAAGATGAATTTATTAGTATGATTATGAACAGAGGCGTGATTTGGTATAACCATGATATTTGATGTTTCGGTGTAAAGACGGTGTTGAAAATTATCTTCGTCCGGATGAGAAGAGGAATTTAGAATCACCATTATGATTATGAGTTATTCATATGATTGTGGAAAGGAACTGTTGATTGATGTTTACAGGATAAAATATTGTTGGTGGACTTTTAACGTGGAGAAGACAATAGACTTTATAGTCTATTTGACTCTTTTAATGGATTGCTCGTTCACCGCAACTATGGTTGAAAAGTTTTATCATCTACCATATGTTCTAAATCTCTGATTCATTACTGATGAAGACTATTGATAATTTATTTATCTTTAGTCATAATATTCTTTACTGAGCTAGTGGTGCTCACCCTTTTGTTTCACAATTCCTTTCAGGTAATAAAAGTGTAGCTGGGTTGAGCGGGGATAACAAGGGAATAGAACGGTGGTCTATAGTTGTTGAGGTTCTCCCTAAAGAGTATGAAAATAATTTTATTGAGGGCTTTAGTGTGTTGTATTTTATACATCATTTAATAGTTATTTTTGGTGAATTAAATAGGGTGAGGCAAACCCAACTTTGGAAGGGTGTTTTGTCACTATCATACAAGATGTCTAATGACATACAAACTCGTGTTATCATAAGACATGGTTGTGCTCATCCACTTGTCGAGTATATTTACAAAGCACTACTTATATAATCTTGGTGTTTGTTTGGAGTATAATACCCAATTAGAGCAGTGGAGATAATGATATGTCAAGAGAAGACTCACCATTGGGAAGAATACGATAGTAATCTTCTTGTTTTCTTTTGGGGTCTATATGGTCAACCAAGGATAATTACGTGGCCATATGATATCTACCATAACCTAAAAGCATGGCCTCCCATGTACGAAGGTTTCCTTGAGCACTTCCCAAAGATTCTAATTTCTAAAACAGTTTTTGACTATACCTTTATGTAAGGTGTCATTGTAACGTGCTACAATTGGTATATATTTGTATCCAAACTCACAGCATATGTATTGTTGTATTTTGCACGACAATTGTTGTAATAAAGTTGTAGTTGTTTTTCATACCATATATTTGGCGACTCAGAATGGGTTGGATGGAATGGACCTATTTTGGGGTCGTTACATTTGGTATCAGAGCTATAAGTAAAGAGCCCCGAGCCTCTCTCACTGTGACTTCTGTTGATGGGGGGATGCACCGGCCGACTCTCCGTAGGGGACGCCTGCTCATGGCAAACCGATAGTATCAATGTGAGGTCTTGACACAAGTTGGTGTCTAGAGTTACATTTGGTATCGAGCTTAGGGATATGATCTCCGCGGAGATCGGGGAATAGAACTAGGAGGGGAGAGATGAGTAAATCCTTCGCTAGTGTGTCCTACCTAAGCTTATTTGTTGGTCAGTCATAATATCGGGATATTATGTGATATGTTAATTTGTTCAATTAACCCTTGTTTTGAAGCTGTATTCTAGAATGATATCTGAAATACAGGAGATGAGCAATGGAGAAATCATGAGGACAGGGAAGATGGAATATGAAATGAAAGCAAGGTATTCTCAACTCTTGAATACTGTAACGTAAATTTCGGGGACGAAATTTCATAAGGAGGGGAGATTGTAAGACCCCGAATTTTATGAAATAAAAGTATTCAATTTTCCTATTTAGTAAATGGTTAAATTGATAAAAGGTTAAAGTTAAGGGTGATATATGATTTTTTTTCAAAATACGCAAGTGGTTATAAAATATTCATTATTGTCGGAGAATATTCGTTTGGTCGTGGAATATTCTTTTCCGCTTGGGGAATATTAAATTTATTTAGCAGACCATTTGTGGGCCCCATAATGTAATAAGCGCTCGGATGAAGAAAATAACAAAATTAAGTTTTTATAAATAACTAGCGTAATCGTTACCATTAACATTTGTTGGAATACCCGATGGTTAAAATAAAAGAATATGCGTGTTTGCACGCAGAAGCATTACGGTTTTTGCACAAGATTTTGAATTATTGATCCTTACATAAGAAGGCACTACTCAATAATTATTACAGAATTATTATTCAATATTTTTATTTATTGATTCAATAATTGCTACGTTGAAATTTTATATTATTATTGTTCAATAATTGTCATCGCACAAGATTTCCATTATCGATCAATAATTCATATTATTGAATAATATTATTAGATAGCATTATTGGCAATGTCTAGAAAGTTCGTCAAGGAGAGGTTTGGTCACCTAATTGCGCGCCAAGAAGGAGAAATCCATATTGGAAAGCCCTCTTTCCCGAACCGCTGGTTGTCATTATTGTGATTCGTAATATTATTTGTGAATAATTAATTATTGATTTATATGATAAGGAAATATTTATTTGATGTGAATATAAATGATGGATTTATTTATATGGTTATAAATGAAGGAATTAATGTTGAGGTATTTTATTAGTATTTTGTCGGAATGAAGGTATTAAAAATTAAAGTGTTTTTGAGATATATTCGTTAGTTATAATTTTTAATCCAAATAGTTGGATCGTTGTAATTTTTGGATATGTTATACATATATAAGTTGAGTATATATCCACAAATTTTGAACCGTTAAAATGAACGTATGATTTGTTATGAATTTTAAGAGGTGAATGGTTCATAAATTGTCAAGTATCCGAATTTAGCATTTTGGTGGAAAATTCTAGAATTGAGTGGGCCCCACTTGTGGTTGGTGAAGAAATGTGCTGAATTTTATTTCAAATGTGGTGGGTGGGAATAGTAGTAGTAAAGTAAAGCCATCAAAGTTGCAGTGTCAAGTCTCGCTAAAATTTTCCTATAAATAGAGGGCTAAGTTAGAATTGAAAATCACACCAAAACTCAAGTTTTCTCTATTTCTCTCTCGATATTTTGAGCGTATTCTTGTGAGTATTTTGAGTATACTTTGAGTATTGCTATACGGTGCAAGTTCGTTTCAAATTATTCCAAATCAAGTAATCGATTCTTTGAGGTAAGGATGTTATTTTCTTCTCAAATGATATTATTTCTTCAATATCATTATGCTAAAATATTGGTTGAAACTTTTTATCAAATTTGGAACTTTTTTCATGTCGGGGTTACTATTCACGAGTTACTATTCACGAGTTACTATTCATGAGTTACTATTCACGAGTTACTATTCACGAGTACTATTTATGAAGCGTGAAGATGTTTTTTTGTGGAATTTCTATCTTTTGGTGTCGGAGTTACTATTCACGTATACGACTAGACTATTCACGATCACTAAGACTATTCATCGAAAAATGAAAATTTTTCTTTTCATCTAAAATATCTATTCGGATACTAGCTTTGATTGTATCCATGTTTTTGATCATTCTTGAATTTTACACCACTATGATTATTTTGAGGTATTTTTGGATGTATAGATTAGAGTTATGGATTTTATGAGAAAAGACTATTTTAAAAGTAATCGCTTATAACTCCTTGTGATTAACTCCAAAATTGATAAAATTTTTATTGGAAGTACATCTATATAATATCGTAATGAGTGTAAATTTGTAATTTTTGGATAAAAGTATAATTTATGATAAATGTTTAAATATTCTATGGTTTTGGTATATATGAAAAATAGTAAATGAATTTTTAAAATTTTGAGAAAAATATTTGTTCAATATGGGACTATGTTATGCTAAATCCTAGTAAAAGAAATATTTTGGAACCGATTTGGTATTTTTCATGAAAATGTTCTAGTTATGAGTAAATGAATTAAATATGTTATGTGAAGTAAGAAAATTGGAAAATATGATTTATTGGTTTGAGAATCATATATGAGATATATGCAGATTTTTATGAGGGTTTTGGTTAATGATGGTGAAATCTTATGAGTTTGGCATTTTTAGATGATTAAATGCATTAATTATTAAAGTGTAAATAATTGAATTAAATTATTTATAAGTTTGAGAAATGATTAAAATATTATTATAATATTAATAATATTAGATTATGAGATTTCTAAGTGATTTATAACATTTGGATTAAGGTGTTATAAATATGGATATGAATTTTATTATCAAACTTTATCTTTTCGTGTCGAGGTTACTGCACGCACGTATACGGGACTACGTATTTAATACGGGTACTATATTCACAACAAATTGGTTTCTTCTCCACCAAATTATCGTTGATTTATGAATCTTACTCTTGAAATTAAAACCATGTTTTGATTATATTATTTTTATATAACATTCTTATAACCCTAATGATGATATTTCTTCGACTTGAGTGTAAAGATGGGTAGATTATTGTTATGATCGTGACCATAGGTTCTCTTTGGCCGAAGAGTGCAAAAGTTGAATTGTTGATCGGTATGATCATAACCATCAATTTACAATTGAATATTTTTAGCTTAAGTGCAAAGGTGAATTGATCAACATGGTTATAATTATTGTTATATAACTTCAAATGATTATGTATTTCTTTGATATAGGAATATCTTTTGGCTCGTTGTGCAAAGATGACTTTTGTTGTTGAATATATTTGCCCAGTAGTGCAAAAGATGAATTATTGATGAATATCTTTGGCTCAGTAATGCAAAGACGACTGTTGTTGAATATCTTTGCTTCAGAAAAAAAAGATGAATTATTGATGAATATCTTTGGCTCGTAATGCAAAGATGACTGTTGTTGAATATCTTTAGCTTCAGTGTAGTGCAAAGATGAATTATTGATGAATATCTTTGGCTCAGAATGCAAAGATGACCTATTGTTGAATATCTTTAGCTTTGTAGTGCAAAGATGAATTATTGATGAATATCTTTGGCTCGTAATGCAAAGATGACTTTTGTTGAATATCTTTAGCTTTGTAGTGTAAAGATGAACTGTTGATGAATATCTCAATTCGTGGTTGAAAGATGAATTTATTAGTATGATTATGAGCAGAACCGTGATTTGGTATAACCATGATATTTGATGTTTCGGGTAAAGACAGTGTGATGAAAATTATCTTCATCCCGGATGAAAAGAGGAATTTAGAATCACAATTATGATTATGAAGTTATTCATATGATTGTGGAAAGGAACTGTTGATTGATGTTACAGGATAAAATATTGTTGGTGGACTTTTAACGTGGAGAAGACAATAGATTTTATAGTCTATTTGACTCTTTTAATGGATCGCTCGTTCACCGCAACTATGGTTGAAAAGTTTTATCATCTACCATATGTTCTAAATCTCGATTCATTACTTGATGAAGACTATTGATAATTTATTTATCTTTAGTCATAATATTCTTTATCGAGCTAGTTGTGCTCACCCTTTTGTTTCACAATTCCTTTCGTGTAATAAAAGTGTAGTGGGTTGAGCGGGGATAACAAGGAATAGACGGTGGTCTATAGTTGTTGAGGTTCTCCCTAAAGAGTATGAAAATAATTTTATTGAGGGCTTTAGTGTGTTGTATTTTATACATCATTTAATAGTTATTTTGGTGAATTAAATAGGTGAGGCTAACCCAACTTTGGAAGGGTGTTTTGTCACTATCATACAAGATGTCTAATGACATACAAACTCGTGTTATCATAAGACATGGTTGTGCTCATCCACTTGCTGAGTATATTTACAAGCACTACTTATATAATCTTGGTGTTTGTTTGGAGTATAATACCCAATTAGAGACATTGGAGATAATGATATGTCAAGAGAAGACTCACCATTGGGAAGAATACGATAGTAATCTTCTTGTTTTTCTTTGGGGTCTATTGGGTCAACCAAGGATAATTCTGTGGCCATATGATATCTACCATAACCTAAAAGCATGTCCTCCCATGTACGAAGGTTTCCTTGAGCACTTCCCAAAGATTCTAATTTCTAAAACAGTTTTTGACTATACCTTTATGTAAGGTGTCATTGTAACGTGCTACAATTGGTATATATTTGTATCCAAACTCACAGCATATGTATTGTTGTATTTTGCACGACAATTGTTGTAATAAAGTTGTAGTTGTTTTTCGTACCATATATTTGGCGACTCAGAATGGGTTGGATGGAATGGACCTATTTTGGGGTCGTTACATTACTGTTGTTGGATATTCATATCTGAAGAAGATAATATTGACAGTACAGATAATTCCTATTTATTGTCAAATTATATTGAGAAATGTCTTAGCTAATTATTCTGGCTAGACGAACATTTGTTAGAACTTGATAGGTTCGTGAAGAGAAGAGAAGAGAATTTAATTATTATTGATAGATCAATGCTAGTTGTATAAGCTAGATCGAAAAAGAAAACTTGATAGGTTTGAGAAGAGAAGAGAAGAGAATAGAAGTAAATAGAAATTGAAATCATTGCATTTCGTTTTTAAATCAAATTCTGATTCAAAGACTGAGAAGAACAACCTTTTATATAAAGGGAACATTTTAGGTCGTATATTCGACCATTGCGCACTGTTAAGTATTATGCATAATATAGGGTACATGGAGTTGGCCGGCTCTAAGTACTTGGGTATGATTTAATCTTTATGGTTATCTGATACTCCTTCGTATGTATCAAAGTAAATCTTTGATAGATACCCGAGAAGAGAAGTTCTAGATTCAATGGATCACTCAGCATAAATTTGGAAAACATTCCACTTTGTTATTGCGTAGAATTGATTCTTATTTATTCAATAGAATATCATAGAAACTTTGAAAGCATTGTACTCTTTCATTATCAGATTATTGCATGCCTAGAATACGAGAAGACTTGTTATTGATTAACGATTTGTTCAGCTATTTAAAAGTTCCCCGAACTTTGTTTTCATTCTATCAAAATAGATAGTCTATTCTTATTGATTCGTATACATCTATTGTATGTCTTAACTTGTGGGACAAACTTGTTTGCTCACCCTTGCTAAATAAAATATTTTAGCTAGGAACGAAGAGGCCAGCGGGTCAAAGAAGAACAAAGGCAAAGGCAAAATGCTGGATTGGTTTTTATAAACTTTATGAATATGTTGTATTTGTAAACCCTTTTTGTATATCTAAAGGGTATGTCTGTAATGTTATGGTTAGAGAACCTGGGACTATTGTATTAACAATCTCTGTTAATGACTTATGTATTACTATTTTTATATAAATGGGTAGTTAAATGTTATTTATATTGTGGATTGTGAGAACCAAACTCGGGGGTCAGGTAACCCGGATTTGGGGGTGTCACAGGTTGGTATCAAAGTTGTAGGTTATAAACCTTAAGTGGGGTGGGGAAAACCTTAGGATTATAACCATACGCGAGATAGAGAAATCTCATTTAGAGTTCTAAGTGATGGATTGCTGAAGTGCATCAATAATGAGATAAGTGGACACATAGTGTGAGAAGTTTGTATTAATGAAGTAATAATCAAGTTATTTAAACTGATTGTAGGATGTCTGGAGAAGATCAAACGAGTGCGGAGATGCTAGTGGCTGTTGCACCAATTGAAAGTAATATGCACACAAGTCAATCATGTTTGATGATAAAGCATATACTTTGTAACAATCTTATTCATTTATTAATAAAAAGTATTAATTTATTAAAGGCTTTTAATTATCTGCATGATGTTGTTTTATAATATGTGATAAACCCATAGTTTTAAGCAATGCTTTTAGAATAATGATGATGATCATTCTAATGAGATCTAAATTCTTAGAAAGCTTAAAACTAAAATAGTTCCCAATCATTGGATTACTAAATTGGGGATTAGTGAATCCGGATAGATTGGTACATACGTTGCTTGCTCATTGGATGAGGATGATTGATCTCATGATCATTTGTGTGGAGACACTAAAGCAAGTATGTAGGTGCTTATTAGAGAATAAGTTCACTGAATGTGGCTCGCTAAGGAATACCTAATGGAGTTTTATTTGTTCGTCAATAGGAATTCTCAGTAGTGATAGTAGTACAAGTAATCCTTGGACTTGAGATCATCATAGTATCTTGTGTATGATGAGTTATACTTTGACTTATTCCTTAAGACCCTTAGGGTATATCAAAGGGTATGCTTGGGTATAATAAGTTGTACATGGAGATAATGTATGATCAATAAAGAATCTACCACTTCTAATAAAAGAAGAGAATGTCCTATGTGATTCGATAAATGACAACCCAAGAGTCCTTGGTTAATGCGTAATGAAATTAGAAAGGAGTTTCTAATTTGCATTATTTGAGTTGTGCATTTAAGAATCGAAATACATATAATTAAATAAAATAAGACTTGACAATAATTCCATGTCTTATATTTAATTGGGACATCATGGTGGAAGGATTGAATTGTACAAGAACTATTTACTCAAAGGTTCTTTTATGATTAATGTTGAAATCTATATTATCCGGAAAGTCGTTGATCGCTAAGGAGGCTTATCCCTATTGTAGAATAATATATTTATTTAAATAAATTAATTGTTTAATTTATTTATTTAAATAAGATTAGAATTGTTCTAATTGATTTATTCACAACCTAGGTTTAATATGGAGAACCTAAAGGGTCACACCATAAAAAAAAATAATAATTATTTAAGAAGTTAATGGCATAATCGTAATAATATGTTAAGTATATTTAATTTAATCTATGGTGATAGAATAAATTAAATAGTTTAATATTTATTATTTAATATTTTAGAAATATTAAATATAAATTAATAAGAGGAGTCTTATTAATATTATTACAATTATTATTATTTTAATTTCTAAAAGAGTTTAGAAATTAATTTAATATAAGTACTCTCATTTATTCCTAATTGGATTAGGAAGGAAAATTAGTTAAAAGAGTTTAATTAATTATCCCTAATAAGATTAGGGAGCTTAATTAATTAAAAGAATTTAATTAATTAAATAAAACCCAATTCCTTAATTGTTAAGGTGGGTTGCCCACATCTATTAATAAGAGGAGTCTTATTATGGGTGTATGGTGTTGTTGACTTTTTTCAACATAATACGACATAATTCCAATTGTTGGGAGAGTACACCTTTTCTATAGAGATAGAAAAACTAGGGTTTAGCCAAATACCCATCTTCTTGAATTTTCTTCTTCCTTGGTGGATCACCTCTAGAGGCCAAACATTTGGGTGGCTAACGTTGATCAAAGGAAGGAACCAAACCCGGTGGATTCAAGATTGAACGCGAAAGGATTTTGAGGTGAACTTGTACCTGAGGAAGCTCGATCTTCAAGGGTATGATTCGTTCTTTATCTTTTTCGCTTAATTAATAATTATGCATAAAGGGTGATCCCGTATATGGTTTGTAAAATTTTAAACTCGATTTTATCTCGCTCGCTTAATTTATGCAATTTGATCACAAGAAATGAATATTACAAACCTAACAGTGGCATCAGAGCCAAACCATTATGCGAATTATTAATTGTTCAGATTTAATTTGTATATTGATATGTGTTTAGAATAATTTAATTGGGCATAGTTTTATTGTATAAAATTTATTTATAAAAAAAAAAAGAAAAAAAAAAGACGCATATCATGGCAGCTGTATTTCTTTTTCCGGCCGGATCATCATGCACGGAAGAAGTGAGATGTTGCTTTATCATCATGCGCTGGATTTTTTTTTTTATTATTAAGGAAGCATGATTGGTTAATGATTAAAGCAAATCACGGAAATCATGAGCCACCAACTGGGCACGAAAATTAAGGGGCATGATTGGTTAATGATTAAAGCAAATCACGAAAATCATGAGCCACCAGCTGGGCACGGAAATTAAAGTGCATAATTGGCTGATGATTACAGTGCATGATTGGCTAATCATTTGAAGCAACTTTGTCACGGAAATCGAGGAATATTAAAGAGCATGCAAACTGATTTCATTTTTTTTTATCCAAATGCATACTTTAAATCAATAGAAAGATAATCCGGTTTATTTATATATATATAATAACAGTTCCCGTTATTATTATTATATATATATAATTTCATTTATTTTATAATTAAGATAAAAGTTTATTTTAATTTTAAAATAAAAGGTTTATTTTAATCTTAAAAAAATAAAGGTTTATTTTAATCTTAAAATAAAAAGGTTTATTTTAATTTTAAAATTGGATTTCATGCTAACTAATTAGAGTTGAGTTGAATTGGATTCCATGATAACTAATTGGAGTTGAAATTGGATTTCATGTTTTCTAAAATAAAGGAGTTTATTTGTGAATAGGAAAGTGAATCCATGTTTCCTTAAATAAAGGAGTTTATTTAGATATGAAATAGATTTCATATTATTCAAAATAAAAGAGTTTATTTGTGAATAGGAAAGAAAATTCGTGTTTCCTTAAATAAAGGAGTTTATTTAAATATGAAATAAGATTTCATATTATTCAAAATAAAGGAGTTTATTTGTGAATAGGAAAGATAATCCGTGTTTCCTTTAATATTTTTTTTATACATAGAATTGGATTCTATAATTAATTAAAATAAAAGAGTTTATTTTAATTAAAGATTTTTTATTTTTTATTACATGGAATTGGATTCCATAATTAATTAAAAATAAAGGAGTTTATTTTGATTAAAATTTTGATTAAAATAAAATAGTTTATTTTATTCAAAATTGGATAAATTAAAATAAAATAGTTTTATTTTGATTTAAATTTGGATTAAAATAAAGGAGTTTATTTTGATTCAAAAATAGATTTTATACTAACTAAATTTGCCCATTAAATGATATCAATATATATATTAAATGTTTATTATTCATGAGATGAATGTTATTTATCGATACATATGGTGATATGTATGATAATAAATGGGATTGATTATGGACTATTGACCAATATGATTGGATTTTATTTTAGTTGGATGCATGAATGTATGGGTTTTATTAAATGGGGTCTGCGTAGACTCGCCTTCTCTAATTTTTTCTTAATGTAAATTCTATCTCCTCCTATGTACTTCCCTCGATCACGATCAAGGTTTCTATTTATTTTAAATAGTATTGTAATAGAATAGTTAGAATTAATTTTAGAAAATTAGAGATCAAGGGACAAGAAGCATTTGAAGACCCGTTTGTAATGGAGCCCAGGGTTTAAATGTAATAATTATATTTAAATATTATTTCTTGCACCCTTGGGGAGTTTGACCTTTTGGTTCACTTGGTGGCTCTAGTGAACCAAACTAGAATAAAAGTCCATAATCAATCCGTAGATATAGTATTCTATATGCATGCTTATATTATATATATTATATATTATGCAAACATGCTTCGCATGTTAATTAATACGACGCGTATTTTTATATATATATGTGCATGTACGCTAAACAAGATGAGACAAATTAATAACAAAACCCTCAAATCTTTTTATATTAAGTCCTAAGCGCTCAAAGATATTTGGAATATCGAACGTCGCTTTCTAGCATGATAAAATTAATAGAGTATTAAATATTTAATATGAGTTTGTTGTGTCACCACAAGGCAAGTATTAAGTATTTAAGATGTTAATTTATCACATTTGATGCTTATAAAGAAAATTGAACAATATTGTTTTGTTGTGTCACCACAAGGATGATATTTTTCTTTTTGAATATATGGAGTGCTAGGTTGACTTAACTTGGATAATTTTGATTCGGATGTGCCACCACTGATCAAAATAATCTAAGAGGCAAAATACAAGGAGTCAGATAGTTGATGTAATTGACAAAAGTTGTCTACCAATTTATTTATATATAGTTTGTTGTGTCACCACAAGGCTATATACATTTGAAATGAGATCCTTATTCTCACTAGCAAATCTTTAATTAGATTTTGCCGAACTATAAAAGTGAGGGTAATATAGTTTGAAAAAAATAGTGGGAGATGCCAATTTAAAACAAGACCTAAATTATTTTGGTAATTAATAAAAGAATGTATGTTAAAATGTTGTTAATTACAAATTCATTTACAAAATTTTACAATGTCTAAAATTACTATCACTGCGAAGCATATTAGATGCTAAATTAATCGTAATCAATTAAACGGATTGGTTAAGGAATTTGAGAATAGTTCTCATAGCTAAAAAGCTATCTTATGTCCTTAATACGCCTATCCCCGCAATGGTTGCGCATAATGCCTCGAGGAAGAGATTGCTACTTTTAGAAAGTGGCAAGATGATGCACATTGGCTCAACGCATCATGCTCGCATCCACGAGTAACGAGCATCGCATCACAAGATGAAACCATGGATGCTCCTACTATATTCCCGCACATCAAGTAGTTGATGGTGAGGAAAGTAGGACCGATAGATATCGATATCTAAGGAGCTCTTCCGATCTAGAATGGCCAATGACACTCTGACAAGATGCACAAAAGTCCTTAACATTATCAATTTGATTGATCAATTAGGACAACGAGTTTTGTCATGGATGGAGAGTTGAGCCAAGATTTGATCTTGCACTCGCTCCCGGACTCCTTTCACAATTGTTGTGAATTTTTCATATGAACAAGCTAGATATCAGCTTTGCTGATTTGCTTAACATGTTGAAAAATGTTGAGAGTCACTTTCCAACCAAGAAAGATCAAGTCTTACTGGTAGGGGCCAAAGGATCTTCTGAAATAAAGAACGATTCAAAGAAGGTAAATATAAAGGCATAAACAAAGGATAATAAGAACAAAACTGATACGGATAGCAAAGGAGCTTGCTTCCACTGCAATAAGCCAGGACACTGGAAAGAAATCATGAGAAGCATCTTGCAGAGGTTAACCAAAGAAGCTTAGTGAAGTTTCGGTTACAAATACAAATTTGTTCATGATTTGAAATAAATTTTTCTTTAAGTCAATGTTCTACTTGGGTATTGGATACCAACTTTGGTTATCATAAATATAGATTTATGAAAGGACCAAATAGAAGTAGAAAGCTAAACAAATATAAGTAATCCTATGTGTGGGAAATGAAGCAAAGGTTGCAACATTAGCCATAGAAACTTATAGTTTAGCACTGCCTACGGGCAAATCTATTAAGTCAATAAGTTGTTATTGTATTCCAGTTCTCGTTGAAAACATTATTTCCATTTTATTGTTGGACAATGAAATCTTTGGTATTATAATAAAGAACAATTGTTGTTCTATTTATAATAATAATGTCTTGTATAGAACTGGAATATTACTTAATAAATTTTGTATACTTGACTTACGTGAAAAATATATTTTGCAAATTGAACAAACTAGTATAAGAAAAGGAGATGATCATTCAAAGAGTTGAATGTATGTATTTGTTGAAATACAAGTGTGAATTATTTGAAAGGTTCAAAGAATTCAGAAATGAAACAAATTGGCAAAGTATTAAGATTCATTAATTAGATCAAGGAATAAATATTTGTGCAATAAGTTTTTAGATCATCTCAAATGGTTTTCTCACAATGGACGCCTCCAGATACGCAATAATTGATTGATGTATCTGAAAGGAAAAATCATACCTTGTTGAACATGGTGCGATCCATAATGATTTTACCGACATTCCAGTATCCTTCTGGGATAATGTCCTAGAAATGGCTGCATATCTACGAAAAAGGTAACCTCAAAATCCAGCCCCAAGACTCCATAAAAGTTATGGACAGGGAGGATTCCTAATCTTAAGTATGTTAAGATAAGGGGTTGTCCAACTTATGTGAAAAGGTTTCAAAGGATAAGCTTGGGACAAGATTTGACATGTACAGATTGTGGGACATCCTAAAGTAAGTTTAGGGTAAATGTTCTATAATCCTACTTAGTAAAAGGTGTTTATTGCGAAACACCCTGCCTTCTAAGATAAAGTTGTTTATCATTGAAAGGGCTAGTGGGAGAATAATAGATCTTGAAGAGTTCAAGAACCACAAAACACTATAAGTCAAATAAGAGGAACCTATAGATAGACCTATTGTACCACAACCGAATCGTAAATCTGGAATAGTACCGAAGATACCTAGGAGGTATGGATTCATCATGGATGATGATGATGAGGTACGCATCATAGAAGATGATGATCCAGAGTTACATACGATGAGGTAAGAGTTTTAGTGTGTACAAAAGGGTCAGTGGGAGCGTCGTGAAATTTCTAGTATTATATGTTGATATACTACGGATGAGGAATTACATACCAATGCTACAATCAGTAAAGATAAAGTTGTCTAAACATTCCTCCATGAATGATTTGGGAAGAGTATCTTAATTGGGGATATAAATCTATATAGATAGATTTAAAAGGATGCTCAGCTTAACCCAAGGAACGTATATTCATTTGATGCTAAAGTCGTTTAGCATGGCAAACTCCAAGAGATGTCTCATGTTGATGAGCCATGGAGTGTATCTCTTAATAGTCCCCACAGACTCTCAAAAAAGAGAGGTCGCATGAGTGACAATCATGTATGCAATGAAATGTACGAGTCCCGATGTTGATCACCATATCATGGAGAAGTTCACTATGAGTCGTTGAAAACATCTTAAAGTTCTTAACCGGCACTAAAGATGTGAGCATACATGGTGGATCTGAATTAAAACTAGAAGGCTTTACAGACTCAAGTTTTTCAAATGCACCAAGACGATTAAAAAATCCACTTTAAGGTAAAGTGTTACCTTGAACAAGTGGTGTAGTGAATTCGAAAGGTTCCAAACAAAGAAAGAGTTGTTGGTTTAGTGATAAAGACAAAGTATATAGCTATAAATGAAGCTGCAAGTTGATTGTTTAGATTAAAAGTTCATTACAGAACTAGGAATAGTTCCTAAGTCTCATCTTGGATCTAAACATATGTTGTGGCACTTTCATTTGATTATTAAAATCATTGAAAGATGGGAAATCACTATAGAGATAGTGGAATCTCATGAACAACATTACATATCCATTAACTAAAGCTTATCCAACAGCAGGATAATCGTCACTTAGAGAAGAAGAGTATAAGATACAATAGCGATTGGCTTTAGTGCAAGTGGGAGATTGAAAGTAATATGCACACAAGTCAATCATGTTTGATGATAAAGCATATACTTTGTAACAATCTTATTCATTTATTAATAAAAAGTATTAATTTATTAAAGGCTTTTAATTATCTGCATGATGCTATTTTATAATATGTGATAAACCCATAGTTTTAAGCAATGCTTTTAGAATAATGATGATGATCATTCTAATGAGATCTAAATTCTTAGAAAGCTTAAAACTAAAATAGTTCCCAATCATTGGATTACTAAATTGGGGATTAGTGAATCCAGGATAGATTGGTACATACGTTGCTTGCTTTCATTGGATGAGGATGATTGATCTCATGATCATTTGTGTGGAGACACTAAAGCAAGTATGTAGGTGCTTATTAGAGAATAAGTTCATTGAGCGTGGCTCGCTAAGGAATACCTAATGGAGTTTTATTTGCTGTCAATAGGAATTCTGTAGTGATAGTAGTAGACAAGTAATCCTTGGACTTGAGATCATCATAGTATCTTGTGTATGATGAGTTATACTTTGACTTATTCCTTAAGACCCTTAGGGTATATCAAAGGGTATGCTTGGGTATAATAAGTTGTACATGGAGATAATGTATGATCAATAAAGAATCTACCACTTCTAATAAAAGAAGAGAAATGTCCTATGTGATTCGATAAATGACAACCCAAAGAGTCCTTGGCGAGGAAGAATGAAATTAGAAAGGAGTTTCTAATTTGCATTATTTGGAGTTGTGCATTTAAGAATCGAAATACATATAATTAAATAAAATAAGACTTACAAGAATTCCATGTCTTATATTTAATTGGGACATTGTATGGTGAAAGGATTGAATTGCATAAGAACTATTTACTCAAAGGTTCTTTTATGATTAATGTTGAAATCTATATTATCCGGAAAGTCGTTGATCGCTAGGAGGCTTATCCCTATCAGAAGAATATATTATTTAAATAAATTAATTGTTTAATTTATTTATTTAAATAAGATTAGAATTGTTCTAATTGATTTATTCACAACCTAGGTTTAATATGGAGAACCTAAAGGGTCACACCATAAAAGGAAGAATAATTATTTAAGAAGTTAATGGCATAATCGTAATAATATGTTAAGTATATTTAATTTAATCTATGGTGATAGAATAAATTAAATAGCTTAATATTTATTATTTAATATTTTAGAAATATTAAATATAAATTAATAAGAGGAGTCTTATTAATATTATTACAATTATTATTATTTTAATTTCTAAAAGAGTTTAGAAATTAATTTAATATAAGTACTCTCATTTATTCCTAATTGGATTAGGAAGGAAAATTAGTTAAAAGAGTTTAATTAATTATCCCTAATAAGATTAGGGAGCTTAATTAATTAAAAGAATTTAATTAATTAAATAAAACCCAATTCCTTAATTGTTAAGGTGGGTTGCCCACATCTATTAATAAGAGGAGTCTTATTATGGGTGTATGGTGTTGTTGACTTTTTCAACATACGACATAATTCCAATTGTTGGGAGAATACACCTTTTTCTATAGAGATAGAAAAACTAGGGTTTAGCCAAATACCCTTCTTCTTGAATTTTCTTCTTCCTTGGTGGATCACCTCTAGAGGCCAAACATTTGGGTGGCTAACGTTGATCAAAGGAAGGAACCAAACCCGGTGGATTCAAGATTGAACGCGAAAGGATTTGGAGGTGAACTTGTACCTGAGGAAGCTCGATCTTCAAGGGTATGTTTCGTTCTTTATCTTTTCGTTTAATTAATAATTATGCATAAAGGGTGATCCGGGTATATGGTTTGTAAAATTTTTAAACTCTGATTTTTACTCGCTTCCGCTAATTTTTGCAATTTGATTGCGCACATAAATATTACAAACCTTACACCAATACCAGAAGCCGAGGTGTCAGTGCAAAGCGAATTAGTTGAGAAGGTGGGAGAAGATGAACCCATGGTCAATCTAGGGAGCGATCATGACGATACTCCCGAGATATATCTGAGTGGTGATAAGGAGGTAGAGTCTGAGCCAGCTAAGATGGAGAAAGGGAATATAAGGCCCAAATTGGAGAACAAGATCAACTATCTGCAGAAGTTCAAGAACTCCAGAATAAGGTATTTCTCTTGGAGGAGTTGTGGAAGACAGAGCAAGCGTTACATGAAATGACTGAAGAACGAAATGAACTGAAGGCACATGTAGAAAGGATGAAGACTGAAGGTGGTGGATCATCTGAAGGAACCATCAAGCACCAGAAAGACAAGAATAAGCGAAAGAGAGATAATGACAGCCCTAATTCTGAAAAGTCAAACCCGACGAAGAAGCAAGCCTGTAGCAAATGTGGGAAGACTCACGCAGGAGAGTGCATGATGTGGAAGAACGTGTGCTTCAACTGCAAGCATAAAGGACATATTTCTCTGCATTGTCCTAAGCTGAATTTGAGGAAGTGTTTCTCATGTGGAAGAACGGGCCACAGATTCAACAAGTGTCCCAACAAGAAGAAGACTGGTGAAGGGAGTGGACGGTAGATGGCTTAAGTTTGAGCGTTAATATCTTTTGGTAGTAGGTTATGCTATTAAGTGTTGTAATATCGAAAATGTGTGAACATATGTAAATATATATGTTGTATGAATGAAATCTTTATTTTCTATATGAATATAAGATTAAGATTAATTTGTGTGTTCTTAAAACTCATACTTATGGTAAGTTAATGACTCATAATTATATAAAATGTTTTGAACCCCTCACCGAATGGACGCCAAAGGTCTGATTAGGATAAGTTCATACACTCATATAATTGTGGCAAGTTCCTGAACTCATAAGTGTGGTAAGTTTGACGAACTGGTAATAACTATGTGTGAATGGAGAATTACAACTTTTTGTGTAAAGTTGTGTTGTTAATCCTGATATGATTTAAAAGGGGATAGTAAATGTGTTAAGTACTATATGTACTATGTGCTATTTGAATAAATATGCGATTATATGAGAATTATGTATTGAATTCTAATTGTGTTAAGAATCTGTATAGAGCAAGAGAATTAATGTAAGATTTTAATTTAAATCCGATCATGCCGCCTAGACGACAGAATCGAAATCAAAGAGAAGAGCAATCGGTGAATAATGAAGGAGGTCAAGCTGACCCGAGGCAAAACTTTGCGGATATGTTAGCCCAAGCTATGGAGAATAGAGCTCCAACTACAAGAGGAAGAGTGTGGAATCAGCCAGCCGATAGATTGGCTAACTTTAAAGACTTTAAAGCGGTAGGACTGCCTGAATTCAAAGGAACCATGGATCCGATTGAAGCCCAAACTTGGGTAAAAGAGATGGAGAAAGCATTCATCATTACGCGAGTGGCAGAAGAGCAGAAGACAGCTTTTGCTAAATACTTGATGAAGGGAGAAGTCAATTACTGGTGGGAGACTAATCAAGCAAGAGCTGGTACAACGGTGGTGTTGTGGACAAGATTCAACGAGTTGTTCTTTCAGAACTACTTCTCACCGAGTATGCAATCCAAGATGGAAGTCAAATTCTTAGAACTTAAGCAGGAGAACATGTCGGTAATAGAATACGCTGCCAGATTTGCACCTCATTAGGTGGACACAGAGGCGAGAATGGCGAGATGATTCGAGAACGGATTGAAGCCAGGAATATTCAACAAGGTAGCAGTATTACAGATCAATACTTTCGCGGCTTTGATGGAGAAGGCGTTAATTGCTGAAGGAGGGAGCGAAGCTGCATCTCGATTTCATCAGGATAAGAAGAAGAAGACCAATGATGGTGGAAGCAGTGGTGGTAGTAACCCAAATAAGAGGAAATGGAGTGAGAATACCCAGTCGGGTAATAAAACAGAAGATAATAGGAAAGGAAGGTAGCCATGTTCGAATTGTGGGAAGAACCATGCTGGAGTTTGCCTGAAGAAGAAGGGAGTTTGCTATAATTACCGGCAAGACGGGCACATGTCACCCAATTGCCCCAATCCGAAGAAAATTCAAGGTTGCTTTGGATGCGGATCGACTGATCATTTGGTTCAGAACTGTCCGAAGAAGAATGCGGAGAAGGAAAGTGGCAACAAGGGACCCAGTGGCAGAACCATGGCAACTCGAGGACCTGCACAACCGGGAAGACCAACAGCCCGTACATTCAACATGACGGCGCAGGATGCAGTGGATGCTCAGGAGGTGGTAGCAGGTAACGATTTCGATTAATACTTAAATTACGCGAGTAATATTAAGTTAGATAATTTATGTGGACTGTTTTCTTTTATAGATTCAATTCACAGTTAGAATATGAGACACAAAATGTATATTGTGTTAATAAAAATGAATTGATGATACAACTTTAAAAGATTGTAGAGAATAAGAAAGCGGTGATTCCGAGGATGGAATCCTTTTAAGGAGGGGTGAATGTGATAACCCGAGATATTGAATAATCAAAATTTTTTGAATAAATTTTTTTTAAATAAAATTTATATTGATTATTAATTTTGTGATAAGTTTCTGTGATACGAGTCTCGAGAAGGTCAATTTGTGTATTGACTAATAAATTAGAGTAGAGTTGTGCTTAAAAAGATGAGAAACCCTAACCCTAATTTCTAGAAAAGGATTCGATAGAAAATATAATAAAAATAATTATATTAATGAGTACGCGTTTGTATTGTTTAGATCAATGATTAATCGGAAAAGGTTTAAAATTAGTAAACCCTAATAAGGGATTAAAAACCCTAATCTCAGATTTAGAAACCCAGACGTACAGTTAGTAACCCTAAACGAATGTCGGAAAACCCTAATTTAAAATCCAAGAATCCTAAACCCTAATCCTATTCAGTAAGCTTAATGTGTTTATTAAACTTTAATATGATTAGAAAACCCTAATTATATTTTAAGTTATCTTAATTTCTATTTTACAAACCCTAATTATAATTTTGAAATTTTAATTTTTCTAATTAAAATCCTAATTTCATATTCGGGATTTCTAAACTCTAATTAGGCAACCCTAATCCTAATTGGAAGGCCTAATATATTTATTAAACACTAAAGTGATTAGTATGTGTTAATATAATTAGGAAACCCTAATTATACTTTAGAAATATTACTTTCTACTTAAAACCCTAATTACATTTTTGAAATTCTTAATTTTCTATTTTTAAACCCTAATTAGAAAATTCTAGAATTTGAGTTTTTAAAACCTAAGGGTTAGAACCTTAGGGTTAAACCCTAAGTATTTGTGCATTTGTCAAGATTGCCATTAAAATCAATTTGCTAATGACTAAAATACCCTTTTTCATTTTCTTTAATTAGTAACTTCTATAATTGTTAGCAACTTTAGTTGGTGAACCACTTTGTTGACTTGGTGACACAAAAATCTCAGCCTCCTAGCCGAAAACCACAGATCCAAGCAACAAATATTCATATATAAGAGATTGGAGAGAGAAAAAGTCACAAATATTTGACAATTTGCTCTCAAGCTCTCCACCAGTCATTCTCTCTCTAAACTTCCGAATTTGTGAAGTCTATCAGTCACATTTTAACTCTCTAGAACACCTTAGGTCAGATTGGAAAGCTAAGGATCAAAGATTTGGCTAAGAGGTATAAACCTAATTTTTATTTTTGATCCAAGTTGCTAAGAAAGATTGTGTGTTTATGTGTTTAGAATCTTGCTAATGTATGTTTTATGAAGATCTATGATGATCTATCATGAACCCATAGCATCAAAGTGCTTTAAAATTGAGTTTTTCAAAAACTATTCTTGAGCTTGAAAAGTGGTCTGACAAGAAATGTCAGTGGCCACCGATTTTTGCTCGTTTATTATATTTGTTGTTTTAAAGTTTTTATTGGTAGCTTGTTATGTTGTCTTCAATCTGGAAGTGGAATCACAGTGATTGAATGTCTAGATTTCATTTTATTAACTGGCAAAAAACTCGTTGACCGAGCGTTGACGATCCATTTCAGGCAACCCGAAATTGTATTAACAACCGTCCCGACAACGCTTTTGTTGGCTTGAGATCCAACAGTTATATTGCGTTTTGATAATGTTATGGTAAAAATGTTGTAGCCTGTATAATGGACTATAGATCTAGGTCTTTAGAGCTCTAAAAACATCAACATAATGATCGGATTACGTGGTCAAACTAGGCAACTAGACCCTGATTTGCAGTTTCTGGAATTTCCAAAAACGGGAAGAGCATTGATTCTGACAGACTTTGACCAAGTGATAAATTATAGATATGTTGTTTTTGGACTGAGATCTTGACATCTCGTTGTTCCTTGTCATGAATACTACATGTAGAAATACTAAAACCACCAAAACAATGATCAGAACCTAGATTAATTTGTACTGGAAAGTGACTAGTCGAAGTTTTGGGTTTCTGGAGAAACCCAGGTAATGTCTGACAGTAATTTGGAAGGTCAGATCTTGCTATCTTGTTATGATATGACTATGTTAATGATTAATACTTTAGTATTATATGTGTACTAGGATATTGAACCATAAGTTAGCCCAGAAACGATTTTAAACTGAGCATTTATTCTAGTCAAACAAGGCAGATTGATAACAAGGCTGTCAGTGTTCTTGAGCTCAAGAACACCAACAACGACGCTTTGTGTCGATAAAGGTCTTTAGCGACGATTTTATTATTTTCTAATTTCTGAATATTCCAAAAATTATTTAAAATTAGAAATAAATTATAAAAATTACTAAAAATGGTTTTAAAAATCATTTTAAATTCTGAAAAATAACTTTTAATTATTTGGGAAATTTTTCTTAAATAATTATAATTATTTGAATAAAATGATATTTAATTCATTTAATTAGTATATTAAATAAATTAGATGAAAATAATTTAATATTATGAAAAATCATTTTAAATAAGAATAATGTATTTAAAAATATTTTGAGTTATAAAATGTAACTTTTAATATTTTTAGAGAATTTTCATTAATAAATTAATAATAATGATATTAGATTTATTTAATTATTAAATTAAATAAATAAGTTAAAAATTATTTTATTAATTTAAAAATCATTTTAAATAAGAATAAATTGTTAGAAAATATTTGGAATTATAAAATATAATTTTCAATATTTTTGGAGAATTCTCATTAATAAATAAATATTAATGATATTACATTTATTTAATTATTATATTAAATAAAAGAATTAAAATGATTTTATTTATTTAAAAATCATTTAACAATGAGAAAAATGAATTCAAAATATTTTAAGTGATAATTAATTACTTTTTATATTTTGATGATAATTTAATTAATATTTAAATATTAATTGTGATGATTTAAAATGATTTTAATTAATTTAAAAATCATTTCAGTAGAATATTGATGATTTAAAAATATTTGAAGTTATTAATAATAACTTTAATATTTAAAAAACATAATATTAATATTTTATATTATTAAATATTAATGATAATAAGATTATTTGATAACTAAATCATTTAAAAATGATTTAAGTGTTTGAAAAATTATTATAAATAATAATAATTGTTTATAAATGATTAAAAGCTTCCAAAAAATATTATAAATGATATTTGACTTATCTAAAATAATATTGAAGCTTAGAGACCAAGTTTAATTGACAATCAATGTGTTAATTATCGGATAGGGTGACCAGAGCACCGAGATGAGACCGAAGTCCAACCAGACCGAACTAGTTAGACTTGTTAAGTGTTTATATAGGTTATAAACACTGATGTGACTATGTGGTAATGTGTTTAGGAGAAGATTTAATGTGAATTACAGTTGCTCTGGTCACCCTATCCGACAATTAACACATTGATTGTCAATTACAGTGTTAGAACTTGATAGGTTCGAGAAGAGAAGATAAGAGAATTTAATTATTATTGATAGATCAATGCCAGTTATATCGGCTGGATCGAAAAAGAAAACTTGATAGGTTTGAGAAGAGAAGAGAAGTAAATAGAAATTGAAATCATTGCATTTCGTTGTTAAATCAAATTCTGATTCAAAGACTGAGAAGAACAACCTTTTATATAAAGGGAACATTTTAGGTCGTATATTTGACCATTGCATACTGTTAAGTATTATGCATAATATATGGTACAAGGAGTTGGCCGGCTCTAAGTACTTGCAGAGGGGTATGATTTAATCTTTATGGTTATCTGATACTCCTGCGTATGTATCAAAGTAAATCTTTGATAGATACTCGAGAAGAGAAGTTCTAGATCCAATGGATCGCTCAACATAAATCTGGAAAACATTCCATTTTGTTATTGCGTAGAATTGATTCTTGTTTATTCAATAGAATATCGTAGAAACTTTGAAAGCGTTGTACTCTTTCATTATCAAATTATTGCGTTGCCTAGAATACAAGAAGACTTGTTATTGATTAACGATTTGTTTAGCTATTTCAAAGTTCCCCGAACTTTGGTTTCATTCTATCAAAATAGATAGTCTGTTCTTATTGATTCATATACAATTATTGTATGTCTTAACTTGCGGGGCAAACTTGTTGCTCACCCTTGCTAAATAAAATATTTCAGCTAGGAACGAAGAGGCCAGTGGGTCAAATAAGAACAAAGGCAAAGGCAAAAACAAAATGCTGGATTAGTTTTATTAAAATTTATGAATATGTTGTATTTGTAAACCCTTTTTGTATATCTAAAGGGTATGTCTGTAATGTTAAGGTTAGAGAACCTGGGACTATTGTACTAACAATCTCTGTAAATGACTTATGTATTAATATTTCTATATTAATGGGTAGTTAAATGTTATTTATATTATGGATTGTGAGCACCAAACTCGGGGGTCAGGTAACCCGAATTTGGGGGTGTCACAGAAAGAAAGAGCTAGAAACACTTAATCATTCAACTTCCAAGCAAACCTTTAGACGTTTATCAAGAATGTGAATTACTTCAAAGGTAAATTCTCATAAACCGTAATCTTCATCTTTTTTGATTTCTTTCTCGTAGAAGAATTGTAGATTGGTGGAGCATGTTTATTGAGGAGATATAAGGATGTCTATTAATGATAAAATCATTGATATGTCATGACCAAATAGAAATCATAAGCGTTTACGTAAGTTAAAAACCGTAGAAAGTCTTGAACGTAAACTTAGTTATGAATGAACGATTTGAAAACCGTTATAGCTAAGGAATGTGCCTATTGTTTGGTTAGAATGACTATGATGAATCAATGGAGTTTTCCATTTGATTTGGCTTATAGAACACGAGTAACGAAGTTATGGCGAATTTTGCAAAAATAGACATTAAACGTCGAAAACATAGAAATCTCGGATTAAAGGTCAAAAGTAGTTGTGTGACTTGAAAATGTTGGTTTCCAATGTCAACATGTGAGATAAGGTAATTAAGAGTCGTTGGCGCAAGAATCGTCGCATTACGACTTATAACAAAGAAAACAAGTATTGAATGGTTGAAAATGTTAAACGAACGCTCAAAAATGAACTCAAAGGTGAATTCTGAGTTAACGGATTCAAAAATGTTAAATTCTTATATGAACACGTAAAGGATGTGATTTGTGAGTTGTAGGCTTTAGAATGGGTCAATTCAGATGTGAAACGAACAAATTAGGAATCCAGGAGTTTCATAAGAAAAGAAAAACTGTTTTGGTCAACTGGTGCACAGAGACGGCGCCGCAGTGCCAAAACCAGTACAAAGTAGTCGCACTGCAGTGCCAGACTCGATTGAGTCCCCTGTTAAGTCGAGCCGCAACGCCACTAAAATACTAGGGATGTCGCGCCGCAGCGCCGACAGTAGAAAAATGTTGACCAAGTTAGGTTTTGTTCCATTTGAATGTAGACCTAAGGTAAGACATTAAAGTTACTTAATGTACATAATAAGACTGAACTTAAATCCCTTATAAGGTGATAATGTAAGAAGATTTAGTAAGGTTTAAATTAAACGAAGAACGCAAGAGCGTAATAAGTAAACCGTAAATGACGTTCAAACATTGGTACTTAATCCATAATGATCGAATGTCGGTTAGTAATATAAGAACGTTAATGAGCCGTAACAAAGTATAGAAAGTCAAATCGACTTTAATAATGAAGTTAATTCAAATAAGGCATAGAAGAGAAAGAAGTTGGTTATAGACAATAAAGTTAGTTTGTTTGATAACTAATTACAGTGTACTATGTGAATATATCATGTAGATCCTGTAAAGACTGCGAATTATTGAATTATTTATTCGAAGACGCTTGAAGGCAATATTTTCTTAATGCTTGCCTAACCTTCGTGTTAGTCAAGTTTTCTGTGATTCATGTTATACAATGCATGAAAGGTATTAAAGAAAGAGTCGATGCCTGTTTTAACTCGGCTAGACAAAGTATTGAAGATTGAATGGATTTGTTTACGAGTCTGTTGATATAGAAATGTTAACGCTATCCTATGCCAAGTATTTGGTACGGATGAGAAGGTAAGTTTGTCTATGTACAAACAAAAGTATTTTTCATCAATTATTCGATGGGCACGCGAGGTTTTCAAATGTTAAGTGTAAATACGTTTAACGTAAGAGTGTTGATCAACATAGAGTACAATAGGCTGATCACCTAGAAGTGCTCGTAAGTAAAGACGGGTGGATGGCCTTAGTACTGGATATCCTTTTCAAGTATGAAAACGAAAAGAGTATGTTCATGGTCTATTGACCGGTTCATAATTCCTAAGCTATTATATATACTTTTGAATTGTTGTTATGACATGAGAAGTACTAGTCAAATGTTTCATAGTGCTTCGTAGTTAATTGTTCAGATATGGAAATAAAGCATGTAATTGTCAATGTGATATTCATATGATTCTTTGTTAAGACTTACTGAGCTAGTTATGCTCATTCTTGCTTGAACCATATGTTTGCAGCTAAAACCGAACGAACTAAAAGTTTTAAGAGAGATAAAGGCAAGGCTAAGATGGACAATTAATCGTCCTGTAATAGATTAGTGTATTTGTATGTAATATACTTATAAAGAACAACGAATGTATTCAGTTATGAACCTGGGAAAAGATTTATTACAAATGTAATACAAAGATAGTAATTACACTATTTTTGTTGTTATCTCAATGGAATGATTGTATGGATTGTAGTATCGTGGAGCACCATCTGTCTGGTTGGAAGATACCTGGATTTGGGGGCGTCACAGGTGATGTATACCTATTTTGGGGGCGCCACAATATGTATGTGAGCAATAATATACCTATACTATATAGTGTAGTGAGACATTTATGTGACTATATATTAAGTTTTATGAAACTATATTGTATGAAGCAATGTGATTAAGCATACTGAAATTATATGGTATAAATATATCATGAAATGTGTATGTAACAATATGCATTGGGTAGACATTAAAATAAAATGTACATGGATTATATGTATGTTGCATAACATCTACTACCTTGAAATGGTAAATCATATTGTGACATTAAGTTATAATGTATGGTTGATATGTGTATTAAAATATAACATAAGAGTGGGAATTTGTAGAAGTATACAAGAATGTTGAGTTATATTAATTGTCCCAAAATGTGTGTCCCAATTACTCCCTAATTCTCTGTCACATCTGGAACATAAAGGCTAAGGCCTATGTTCTTCTTTTCTTCCAAGCTTTGCTAGACAATAATCATGGAGGGAGTGGGCATAATGATGCAAATCACCAACCAATTACTAACTTCTTATTACCCTTCATGCAATCCTTTCATCCACGAGTTTGATTGAGGGGAAAATATCATTGTCTAGGTATTGGGTGTTCTATAAATGAGAGCTCTCCCTTCATTTTTACATTGCTGAGAATTCCATTGAAGGTGGGGTAGAGAGCATACAAGTATTCTAGGACATTGGGAGTTCATTAGGAGCAAGTTCATTGCACATTGCAGAGGTATAAGTTCTTTTCCTTGCTTCCATTTCATTCTCTGTAAAAATGGAGTTTTGAGTTCTTGAAATTTAAATTCTTGATTTTGTGGAATTGAATGTTAATGGAGTTGGGTAATGTCCATATAGTTGTTATATGACCATATAAGCATGTTTAAAACGATACATGAGTGTTTAGGAATGAATTCATGAGTAATTTTTGTGTTTGGACTAGTTTTCTGCTAACGCAAACTATTTGCCGCTCGAACAGACGCGGCGTGAGGCTGCGTGCGATTAACACTTGGGCGCAAAGACACCTACTATTTGGACTCGAGTTCGATTAGCTTTGCATTTTTCAAATCGATCGTTGTTAGGCAATCATTATGGCTTACAATAGCATGCAAGCATGTGTAATGTGTATGTCTAAGTATATTAATCTAAGTTGAGCATGTTTTATTTGATTAGCATGATTAAGGAAAGTATATGGTTTAGATGGAAATTAGGACTTTAAGCTTTGAAAACAAACTATATTAGGGATCATGTTCTGCAAATTGTGAGCCTAGTAATCTATGCATGACTGATTTTACACATAAATGAGCATGCTATAGTGTACATAGTTCCTTTGTTCATGACCGCCTTATTAGGCTTTGTGTTAGAGACGTTTACAAGAAAAAGCTTAGCCTAACGAGCTAACATGCATGATTACTACAAAATTTATATTCTGACCTTGCGAGCATGTTAACATAACTTGACTACATATGTTTAGAGCTTTGAAGTTGTCTTGTGTGTGTTAGATTTCATAGTTCAAGCCTAAAATGCTTTCAAAAGCAAACTTGAACATATTTTCAAAATCTAGTTGCATCACATGAATATCTAGATGCTAAATAATAAAGATGTCATGTTATGTTTATAATATCTCTAGGTATGATTTATATGTATTGAACATGATGATTTCAAAATAAACATAAGTTTAAAGCATGATTCCAAGCTTTAAACAATAATAGCTATGAACAAGCAATATGAATGATACAAGTATATGCATTAACAGAATTTGAAATCTCTGGTAACCGCTTCATAATGTTTTGCTTTAACGCTGTGATAACCCGGGATTTTGAATAATCCAAAATTTGCGAATAATTTTTTTTATTATTATTAATATTACTATTGATTATTAATTTTGTGACAAGTTTCTGTGATACGAGTCTCGAGAAGGTCAATTTGTGTATTGACTAATAAAATTAGAGTAGAGTTGTGCTTAACAAGATTAGAAACCCTAACCCTAAGTCCGGATAAGGATACGATAGAAAAATAATTAAAATAATTATATTAATGAGTATGTGTTTGTACCGAAGAGATTTATTGATCAATGATTGATCGGATAAGGTTTGTAATTAATAAACCCTAATTATATTTTAGTTATCTTAATTTCTATTTTACAAACCCTAATTATAATTTGGAAATTTTATTTTTCTAATAAAAACCCTAATTTGGAAATTGTAGAAACTAATTATGTAAAACCCAAGGGTTAGGACCTTAGGGTTAAACCCTAAGGGTTAAACCTTAAGGGTTAAACCCTAAGGGCTAAACCCTAAGGGTGTGACAAATTCCAAGTATGCCATTAAAAATAATATGACCAAAATGCCAATTTTCATTTTTTTAAAAGGATAACTTGTAAAAATGATAGCAACTTTAATGGGTTAACAACTACTTTAACATTGTGAGACAAAACACCAGCCATATCAGCCGAAAATCTCAGATCCAAGCAATATCTAAGCTTATATAAGAGATTTAGAGAGAGAAAGTCCATTTTATTAGCCATTTTGTATACAAGCTCTCACTAACTCTCATTCTCTCCCAAAGCTCCGAAAATATCAAGTAACTCAGTCACATAAACAGCCCACTAAACACCCAAGATCATTTAGGAAGATCAAGATCCAAGATTTGAAAAGAGAGGTATAAACCCTATATTTATATTTTGATCATGTATGCCAAGTTAGAGTTTGTGATTTTGTGTTTTTATCAGTGTAATATGATGTTTTATGATGATCTACGATGATATACCATAGATCTATAACATCAAAATGCTTTAAAAGTAAAGATTTTCAAAACTGTCAAAGAACAAAAATTTTGGTCTGACAAGCAAATGTCAGGAGCCATAGATTCTTATCTGTTTATGTTTTCGGATGTTTTAAAGTTGTTACATGTAGCCTGGTATGTGGTCTTTAGTCTGCAAAAGAAAACAGAGTCATTAAATGTCTGGATTCGAAGATATAATTGGTCAAAACCCGTTGACCGGGCATGACCGAGTATAATCTGGGTAACCCAGAAATGCATGATCAGCATTTGACTATGATTTTAAGCCTCTTGATCTGTCCGGTTTTTAGTGTTATGTTGATTTTGTTGTAATATACTTGTATTCTGTTGTCTGGAGTGTAGATCTATGCCTTTAGATCCTTTAAACCATCATCAGATCGAACAGAGGAAATGGTCAAACTAGACCCTTCGATCATGGTTGCCGTTTCTGGAAAACCCAGAAACCGGAAGAACACAATTTCTAACAATGTTTGACCAGATTAAATATGATGATTTTGATGTATTCGAACTGAGTTAGTGTTATGTTATTGTTCCTTGTAATGTGTACTACCTGTTTGAACCAAGAACAAACCCATAAGATGATCAGAACCTTGATCAAATCGTGATTGAAAGTGTCTAGTCAACACTGTCTGGGTTTCTGGGTTACCCAGAAAACCCATATTTCGTCTGACAGAATGTTTGAGAGATTTGATCATTTTGTTGTTTTGTTGTATGACCAATATGATGCTTGGATGTTGTAGTGTTACATAAACACTACACAATCACGGTTCAAGATAGCCTAGAAACGCATTACACAGATAATCAATTGTGGTCAAACGATGACCCTTAAACACGAAGCTGTCAGTGTTCTTGAGGCTCAAGAACACCAACAGCGACGATTTGTGTCGCTAAAGCCCTACAACGACGGTTTATTTATTTTCTAATTTCTGAATATTCCAGAAATTATTTAAAAATAGAAATAAATTATAAAAATTAATAAAAATGGTTTTAAAAATCATTTTAAATTCTAAAAACTAACTTTTAATTATTTGGGACATTTTTCATTAATATTTATAATTATTTGAATATTAATGCTATTTAATTTATTTAATTTGTATATTAAATAAATTAGAGAAAAATGATTTTAATTATATAAAAATCATTTTAAATTAGAATAATGTATTTAAAAAATATTTTGAGTTATAAAATGTGACTTTTAATATTTTTGGAGAATTTTCATTAATAAATTAATATTAATGATATTAGATTTATTTAATTATTAAATTAAATAAATAAGTTAAAATGATTTTATTAATTTAAAATTCATTTTAAATAAGAATAAAGTGTTAGAAAATATTTGGAATTATATATAATATTCTAGAATTTTAGAATTTAAAATGTAATTTATAAATATTTATTAATTTATATAAATATTTATTGGATGTGTTATTGATGAATACATATTTGTATTTGTTTAATTTGATTTAAGTTGGTTAATTATTTGTTAAATAATTAATTAATAAGTTAAGGAAATTATTATTATAGTGATATTTCAATTTGATGGATAATTAGTGGTATTGAGTTATGTGATTAAATGATTTAATTAATAAATTGTTATTTGAATTAATTAATTAAGTATGAAAACTTAATTAATTAGAAGTGTGACAAATAACTATATTATAAGTGGTTATTAAAATAAATTAAAGTAGTTTTAATTTATTTTGCCAAGCAAAGCTTAAATATATTAAGTCTTTAATTTTAAAGAGTTTTTGCTAAAAAAGAGCCTATGGCTTTTGGATTTTTAAATTTGATTTATTAGTAATATAAATTAAATTAAACAAAATATAAATAATATATAATATATTTGGTAACCGATATTTTAATAGGGTTATTAAGTATATGGGCGTTTTAAATACGTTTGGGTTTTAGTTGTATTTGGTTTTACATTATATTGTTTTGGCTTAAGCTTCAAGGAAAATAGAAGTTTATTCGAGAAAAGTTCGGAGAAATTTGAGAGAGAAAAGGCGGTGATTTTCAAAGCAAGTTCGACTTCTTCTAGTTATTATCGATTGATTAACAAATAGTTTCAAAGCAACAAAAGGTATGTTTTATAATCTTAACATATATGTGTTATACTATAATTCCTTAGTCTAGGTGTTCTTGAAATTCAACTGCGTTGGTGGTATAATTTACGTAATTGTTTGTTATACAATTGAATTATAGTGATGGTATGTGATTATGAGGATTATAACTAGTGTTAGATGAAGAATTGTATGATAATTTACGTTTATAAGAAGGAAAATAGTTTTTACAGTGAATATATATGTATGAACGTATGTTGTGCATGATAATAAAAAAATTAGTAGGTGATTGTATACTATTTATGAAATTGAACGTCATGTATGTTAATTGGGTATGAATTTCAGAGAATCGTACTTTAAAGTAATCAAGTTTGGGTTATTATTGATAGTACAGTGTTAAACAACGTTAACAATGGAGTTTTTCTTAAAACAATGTTTTCAAAGAACTAAGTTTTTCTAAAGTAGTTCTTTAATTGTTGGTAATTGTTATATGGATGATTGTTAACGGTTATATGTAGTTTACGATAAAGTTATGCATGTTAATTAGTGTTAGAATTGAAGTAATAGACAAAAAAATTAGTGTTCTGTTCTTCGTGGTTGGGTTCTGCAAGTTTTGGCGCCCCGGCGCCAAAAAATGGAGCCCCAACGCTAGCCTCATAATGGCCTTAAAATTCACACCCTAGCGCATTGTAAGTTCGTGCTCAAAGCGCTGAAATTCGCGCCCAAGCACCAATCTCTCATCAAGGGCACCATTGTATAGATTAGTTTTCTCTCATGTGACGCGGGACAAAAATCTAAGTCGGACAGTTTTGGCCTTCTGTAGTAAAATGGCCATAACTTTCTCATACAAACTCCGATTGAGTTGATTCAAGATGATCCGGAACGAGGACGAGTAGACGTACAACTTTCGTTCCAAAGGTGTTTCCATTTGAGGTTTGTAACAGTGGTCAAAATGGTCATCTTTAGGACTATTGTGTTTTCGGGGTCAATCGGAGGGCGTCGGGCAGGCACATATGCATGTGTAGTGCTCCTGACCATAAAAGATGATGTTCTAAGTTATAAAACTTGAATGTTAGTAAAAATAATGATGCTTAAAATTAATAAATGATGTATTAGATAAGTTATTGAAGCATAGTAAGCATACACAAGAGAAGCAAATCGGGCATGTGACGAATGAACGTCGAATTGTCGTGCCAAGTGTTAACGAACTTAAAAAGTGTTTCAATTCAATTGAAATGAATATTATAGGATATGAAATGGGTTTAATATAAAACCAATAAGTAGTCCTAGCAAGACTTAAGCACTTGAATGAACTTCGAGTTTGACTAAGAAGAAATATAGTGAGTTATAAGTCTAAAGTTTACACAATCTAATTGAACATTGTGTGCTAATTAATAGGAAAGATTATGAGATGTGGAGTAGAGTTTACATTACAATTACTATGTGTTGTTATGTGACTAATAGTTGATGTGTATGATTATATAATTGTGTAGGGCACGTGAAGTGCAGATAACTGTAAGCTGTTAAACTATTATTGGTAAACAACGATCAAGGCAAGTCTTTCGGTTCCTATTTTCAACGTAGACTTGATGAACTGTTTTAAATTGCATGATATATTATGCATGTTGAAATCATGAAATGTTAAATTCAATATATGACTGCATTGTTTTTACTAAGTAATGATGATTGAGTAAGGAACTCAATCTTTATATTTGCTATGTGAATTAAAAGCATGTATGCCATGTTACTTTAATGAGATGTATATCGAGCATGTTATTATGTGCTATGTGATGCATGAAAACTGTTAGACTTTGCTGGGCTGTCGAGCTCACTCTTGGAAATAACCACTTTTGTAGGTCAAGATTTTAAGGTAAAGATATGTGCTAAGTGAGTTATAGAGATCTATATTCACGAAGATTACTTATGTTTTATGAGAAATGTATTTCATATTTTGAACGTAACATGTTGTTGAATTGTAAGTTGAGCTATCCAATGTATATGGATATTTAGTTATGATGTAAGACTTTGTATAGTCATTTTGTTGTAACGATTCATGATATAAGATTGAATCAAAGAGATGTAATGTAAAGGTTGCGATTCAAGGCAAGAAAGAAGGAAATGTATAAAAGTTTTAAATATTCCACAATTTTAGTATTTTTAATATCGAATAATGATGTAAAATTAGAGATTTAATGTATGGTTAAACAATCAAAAAGTCGAGATTTAAATGGTATAAATTTTGGGGTCGTTACAAGTTGGTATCAAAGTCATGAGGTTATAAACCTTAGGTAGGAGTACCTTAGGCTATAACCTTAGAGAAGAAGGTGAAGATAATAATGAAAGAATAAGCTCAAATAGAGTTTGAATAATAAGAAGAAATTTAAAAATTTATAAAGAAAGGATTTAAAACTTGCGTAAAAAGATCAAAAAGAAGAATCTAGCAGAGTTATAAGGAATATGAATGTGGAGTTACCCAACTCCAATAATAAGGATGTAAGGTGATGATAAATAGACAATGTCTATAAAAAGAGAGTGATAAAGAAGATAAGAATAGAGAGTATGGTGCAATTGTACTCTTTAGTAGTTATGTATGGTATCTGGGCTAAACGATTCCTTCATGGAGCGGAGGTATATACGAACTAGTAACTCGGACCCTAGTTTGTTGGTTGTTTGTGGAAAACCACTCAGCGTACCATATTAAAACTGTTAGAGACTCGATGTGTACCAAGTGTAGAAATGGACACTTATGATGAAAGTGTAGAACTCGAATGAAATTTTGAGCGATGTAACTGAAGTTAGAAATTCTTAAAGGAAGATTTTTTTTTTTAAACAAGAAGATTCAATGAATAATCTAAGAGATATAAAGATAAGAAATGGGAGTTTCCTAACTCCAAAAGCCAAGATAACGAATAATGTCGTAAATGATGAAAAAGGGTAAGAATGAGGATCCTAAAACAAAACGATCATAAGTTAACAAAAGAATTTTAAGGGAGATGATTATAGAATAAGATCACGACGTGATCTATTTAATTTATAAAAGGAAGATGGTCTGTAATGTTTGAATGATTATAGCTTAATGCTATGAAGATAATGTACTATGATAGTATGAGATAAACTCATGAGGAGTTATAGATAATGTGATACGAGGAATTCAGATCGAGTAGCGAAAGCAAGTTATAAGCAAGATAGAGTTAGGAGGGATTTCAATTGAGGACTCATGTGATGGCTGAGTTGTACAAACCTTTGTATGGGCGAGGGTTTTGTGCTTGCACTCAGTTTATCACATTGATAATCATTGGAATGTTTATGTCATGCTATTTTCTATATGCCTGTTGAGAAGGTGATTCTTTTCTCATGTGTATAATGATGATAGGTAGAGTATAGTTAGAGAATATTATAAGGTTAAGTGCGAGTTCTTAAAACTCATACTTATGGTAGGTTCGTGACTCATAATTATATGGTATGTTTTTGAACCCCCTCATGAATGGACGCTTTATGGTCTCGACTAGGATAAGTTCTTAAACTCATATGATTGTGGCAAGTTCACGAACTCATAACGTGTGGTAAGTTTGTGAACTGGGTATAGATAAATGTAAATGGAGTATTGAGGATGATAGGAATAGATAGACCTATTAAGCAATGGATCATTATAGAAAGTGGAGTTGATGGTGGAAGCATATAGGTATTCTAAATCTACTAGCTATGCTAGACTTTTGAAATTTATTGACTTCGTCTTTGATGTTTACACTTTTATTTTCTTGAAAAACATTGGATCAAATGATGGAACCAATGAGTTTTAACAAAAATACTATTATTCGTATATGTATACATGCTAATTGCTTTTGGCTAGACAAAAATGATTTGCAATATATCTCAAAATGTATTTTATATCATTAATGCATCATGTAACTTTGGTGCAAAGATGATAAAAACGATGGAGTCATCAATGCAAGATTACCTAGTGTTGGATGTGATCTAAGGATCGTCAACTTACTATGGTATGATGTAGTATGATAAAATCACCAAATGACGGAATCCTCAACTGAATCGTGTAAATAAATCTGATGCATGTATCATCATGACATCATAAAAAGATTTTTGAGATTTCTTTGAGTTATGAGAATAATATGTATGTATATATATATATATTTTGGTTGATGTGCTAATTGTTGTAGAGGTCTATGTTATTTGATTCAAACTAGACAAATATTGAAAGATGTTCATGAAATTCAAGAGTTTCTTGAGAAGTTATGCCAAACCAAATTATTTTGGTGTGGATTCAGATGTTGAAAAGTTGAGATGAACAACCCTATTATTTAGGGGTTGCACCTAGTTTTATACTTTGTCTTTGAAATGTTTGTGCACAATACATGTACGAAGGTTGATTGATCCCTAAGTACCTTGAAGTCATTATAGTCGTATTATAATCGTAAAAGTTAAAGTTGAAAGATTACTTATAACTGTGGACAAGGTTCATGGTCATTAGACCCTCGGTTGAATGCTTGCACTCTAAATTTCGAGATGAACAACTCTTTTATTAGAGGTTACGCTTAGTTATACTTTCATATTTGAAATGTTTTGTGCACAATACATGTACAATAGGTTGATAACCTAGAGTACTTCATGAGGGTGTTTTAGGTCTTTGTGATTGATAAACATTACGCCAAAGAGGGTTTAAAGTGTGAAGAACCGGGGGTGAAGCACTATTAAACCTAGAGAATAGAGTTCATGGTCTTGTGACCCTCAGCATGATTTGGAATCTTTTAAATTCCTGAGTTATTCATACTACTTCCTAATTATTGAACAATTGTGGAAGGTTCTTGTTATTCTGCAAGATGGAAGGAGGGTGTTTCCAATCTTTGTGATTGATAAACATTCTGCCAAAGAGGGTTTAAAGTGTGAAGAACCGGGGGTGAAGCACTATTAAACCTAGAGAAGAGTTCACGGTCTTATGACCCCTCAACGTGATTTGGAATCTTTTAAATTCCTGAGTTGTTCATACTACTTCCCAATTATTGAACAATTGTTGAAGGTTCTTGTTATTCTACAAGATGGAAGTGAAAAAGGAAAGTATTCCTTAGAAAGAAGTGAGTCGTAGAATACGACACTGAATGATGAATATGTTGAATAAGTGAGAAAAGAGATTATGAAGTGAGAAGGATATAAGTTATCAAAGAATAATGTGAAACGTTTAATAGAAAGTTAATAGTTGTAGAAAGATTTTTGTGGAAAGAAAGTGGTTATAGAAACCAATGAATGAATGAAGTAGTGACGTAAAATCTATTTTGATAGATTGATTATTAATAGATAAAATTTCGAGGACGAAATTCTTAGAAGAAAGGGTGAATGTAATATCCCGAGTGTTTGTGTTAGTGATCCTTAGAAAAGGAAATGAATCGGTTAAGAATATAATACTCAGAATATAATTGAGTTCAAGTGAAGGTTATGAAATGAAACTTAGAATGTGTTAAAGTAATGAATGTAGTAGAAAATATAAAATCTATATTTAGATAAAATAATGAAAGATTACTCGAGTTATTTGTTTAATTTTGTCTTCGATTTCGGGGGGGGATGAATCTTTGTAAGTAGGGAAGATTGTAACGAATGAGTGGTTTGAATTGTGATTCTGGGGACAGAATCCTTATAAGAAGGGAATGATGTAACATTCCAGAATTTTAGAATTTTAAATGTAATTTATAAATATTTATTAATTTATATAAATATTTATTGGATGTGTTATTGATGAATACATATTTGTATTTGTTTAATTTGATTTAAGTTGGTTAATTATTTGTTAAATAATTAATTAATAAGTTAAGGAAATTATTATTATAGTGATATTTCAATTTGATGGATAATTAGTGGTATTGAGTTATGTGATTAAATGATTTAATTAATAAATTGTTATTTGAATTAATTAATTAAGTATGAAAACTTAATTAATTAGAAGTGTGACAAATAACTATATTATAAGTGGTTATTAAAATAAATTAAAGTAGTTTTAATTTATTTTTGCCAAGGCTTAAATATATTAAGTCTTTAATTTTAAAGAGTTTTGCCAAAAAAGTTTATGGCTTTTGGATTTTAAATTTGATTTATTAGTAATATAAATTAAATTAAACAAAATATAAATAATATATAATATATTTGGTAACCGATATTTTAATAGGGTTATTAAGTATATGGCGATTTTCAGATCGCGTTTGGGTTTTTTGTGTATTTGGTTTTACGATATTGTTTTTGGCTAAGCTTCAAGGAAATAGAAGTTTGTCTCGAAAAGTTTGAGAAATTTTGAGAGAGAAAAGCGTTGATTTTCAAAGCAAGTTAAACTTCTTCTAGTTATTATCGATTGATTAACAAATAGTTTTCAAAGCAACAAAAGGTATATTTTATAATCTTAACATATATGTGTTATACTATAATTCCTTAGTCTAAATTGTTCTTGAAATTCACTGCGTTGGTGGTATAATTTCTGTAATTGCTGTTATACAATTGAATTATAGTGATGGTATGTGATTATGAGGATTATAACTAGTGTTAGATGAAGAATTGTATGATAATTTACGTTTACAAGAAGGAAATAGTTTTTACAGTGAATATATATGTATGAACGTATGTTGTGCATGATAACAAAAAAATTAGTAGGTGATTGTATGCTATTTATGAAATTGAACGTCATGTATGTTAATTGGGTATGAATTTCAGAGAATCGTACTTTAAAGTAATCAAGTTTGGGTTATTATTGATATTACAATGTTAAACAACGTTAACAATGGAGTTTTTCTTAAAACAATGTTTTCAAAGAATTAAGTTTTTCTAAAGTAGTTGTTTAATTGTTGGTAATTGTTATATGGATGATTGTTAATGGTTATATATAGTTTATGATAAAGTTATGCATGTTAATTAGTTTTAGAATTGAAGTAATAGACAAAAAAATTAGTGTTATGTTCTTCGTGGTTGGGTTCTGCAAGTTTTGGCACCCCAGCGCCAAAAATGGAGCCTCAAGCGCCAAAATTCGCGCCCTAACGCCAGAAGTTCACGCCCCAGTGTTAAAATTCGTGCCCCAGCGCCAATCTCACGCTGTGGCACCACTGTATGACTTGGTTCTCGCGCCGCGGCGCGGGGACAGAAGTCTGAGTCGGACAGTTTTGGCCTCCTGTAGTAAAATGGCCATAACTTTCTCATACGAACTCCGATTGAGTTGATTCAAGATGATCTGGAACGAGGACGAGTAGACCTACAACTTTCGTTCCAAATGTTTTTCAATTTGAGGTCTGTAACAGTAGTCAAAACGGTCATTGTTAGGAATATTGTGTTTTCGGGGGCAATCGGATGGCGCCGGGCAGGCACATATGAATGTGTAGTGTTCCTGACCATAAAATATGATGTCCTAAGTTATAAAACTTGAATGTTAGTAAATATAATTGTACTTAACATTAATAAATGATGTATTAGATAAGTTATTGATGCATAGGAAGCATACACAAGAGAAGCAAATCGGGCGTGTGACGAATGAACGTTGAAACGTCGTGCCAAGTGTTAATGAACTTAAAAAGTATTTCAATTCAATTGAAATGAATATTATAGGATATGAAGTGGGTTTAATATAAAACTAATAAGTAGTCCTAGCAAGACTTAAGCACTTGAATGAACTTCGAGTTTGACTAAGAAGAAATATAGTGAGTTAACACAATCTAATTGAACATTGTGTGCTAATTAATAGGAATGATTATGAGATGTGGAGTAGAGTTTACATTATAATTACTATGTGTTGTTATGTGACTAATAGTTGATGTGTATGATTATATAATTGTGTAGAGAGGCACGTGAAGTGCGAGATAATCGTAAGTCGTTAATCTATTATTGGTAAACAACGATCAAGGCAAGTCTTTCGGTTCCTATTTTCTACGTGGACTTGATGAACTGTTTTAAATTGCATGATATGTTATGTATGTTGAAATCATGAAATGTTAAATTCAATATATGACTGCATTGTTTTGACTAAGTATTGATGATTGAGTAAGGAACTCAATCTTTATATTTGCTATGTGAATTAAAAGCATGTATGCCATGTTACTTTAATGAGATGTATATCAAGCATGTAATTATGTGCTATGTGATGCATGAAAACTGTTAGACTTTTTTGGGTCAGTCGAGCTCACTCTTGCAAATAACCACTTTTGCAGGTCAAGATTTTAAGGTAAAGATATGTGCTAAGTGAGTTATAGAGATCTATATTCACGAAGATTACTTATGTTTTATGAGAAATGTATTTCATATTTTGAACGTAACATGTTGTTTAATTGTAAGTTGAGCTATCCAATGTATATGGATATTTAGTTATGATGTAAGACTTTGTATAGTCATTTTGTTATAACGATTCATGATATAAGATTGAATCAAAAGATGTAATGTAAAATGTAGGCAAGAAAAAGGAAATGTATAAAAAGTTTTAAATATTCCGCAATTTTAGTGTTTTTAATATCGAATAATGATGTAAAAGTAGAGAAATGTATAAAAGTCGAGATTTAAATATTCCACAAAAATAAAATTTGAGTGTTTTTAAATATCGAAATAATGATGTAAAATTAGAGATTTAATGTTTAATATAGGTTAAGGAGTTGGTGGCTCAAAGTTGCAGAGATTTAAATGGTTATATGATATCAAAGTAAAACTTTAATATATACCCGAGAAGAGAAGTTATTATATTGTGGATCGTGAACACCAAACTCGGGGGTCAGGTAACCCGGATTTGGGGGCGTCACAAATGCCATGTAAGATGTAAGTTCGAACTTATACAAATGAACTCAAGAACAATTATGTGATTATGTGAGCACCTCTAATATGTAGATATGATAGAGTATTAGTACATAAATGTGTAAGGATTAATGAAATAGAAAAGAAAAAGAGCTTTCATTACTGGTGCAGCGGAGGACAGCATTGAATCAAGGCAGATCCCTAAGCTTCAGACAGGTGCAACATTGGCAGCCGTCTTTGCGATCTTGAATGACTTCTATTTTTGAACTGATGTTTGAAGCATGTCTATATGATTACTTTAACTATCCTACATAAACAATATGCTATGTAATGTGTTAAGAAGCATGCTATGTGATAGAGACAAATATTGATCATAACCTCCAAATGTTAAGTCCAAAGAGTGTTTTCAAGAAATAAAGCAATCAAGACGTTGTTGTATTTGTGATGACTTACAAACTGAATTGTGCTATGAAAATATAGGATAAGTGATGTGTATGAAGTTATAACTAAGTTAGACGTTTATGGGTACGTTGAACTTACCTATATGTGTTACCTAATGAACATATTGAACATATAATACGCTATAAATAGGATTCAGAAGTGTTAATTTCTTAACGTGGATAAACTACGCTTAAGGCAAGTATCTGAACCCTACTTTACATTGTGCAAGTATTCTAACTCTTGTGATACTTTATTCAACGAATATCGTAAGCCTATCTCATTGAATGCAAGTTATCCTACTTATTCGTTCAATGGAGCTAGTTTGTTAAACTCTTGAGAAAACTATTATTCATGTGAACTTGGTATTGTTCTTAAATATTGTGAAAGTGTCTATGCCATTTGCTTCGGCTAGAATATATGCATGCTTATAAAACTCTCCAAACCAATTGATTGGTGAAAAAATCTTGAAAACTATGTTGAACAACCCTTAAGGTAAGGGGAATGTATGTTGTTGGAAACCCCAACACATGAGTAGATTATTACTGTGGTGTTATGCATAACTTAGAGTATTGTAGACTAATCATCCATAGTACTTGATTCTTTTGGGTTATCAGTTTAGTATCGATAATTCTAGTAGATGTTCAATAGTCCTTAGTGACTGCTCGGTATAAATTTTTATCTAGTCGGATACCTTGATAGTCTTTGAATTCATATATATATATATGTTAATTTATATTGAATTATTGTTCTTATTCCAAGAATTGTTAATATTCATTATTCATGATATTATTCTAAAACTCTGAACTATCTTAGAGATGATAATTCGATATTTCAAACTTGTGTTATAAAACTCCTTATCCTTGTTATATATTACATGATGGGCAATTTGTGCTCATTCTTGCTTATTTAAAACCTTTTCATTAAGGCGGAACAGGGAGGTGTCTCTGGGAAAGACAAGGGCAAAGGCAAGGCTACCGACTAGCTTGTCCCTTTATGTTTAAATCTATTATGTTGCATTAAGTTTATTTTCAGACTATGTTTAAGCTTAAGTAGGGTTATGTAATAAGTTTTTATTTGATATTATTATGTAATCTATTAAGCACTGTAGGTTGCGAGACTTGGGGGAATAGTTATAATAAATCATTATATATTATTCTAAATTAGATCTTTCGTTGTGAATGTGTGATTTTAGTTATTATGATAATACTTTGAGCACGTGATGAACCGAATTCGAGTGACTAAGTGGCGGTCAGAATTTGGGGGCGTCACAAGTTGGTATCAAAACTATAGTTATAAACCTTAGGAACGAGTGACTTTAGATTATAATTTAGGAAAACTTAGAAGTTAGGAAGGGGATTAAACTCATGTAGAGTTTTCCCTGAGAGACTTAGTGTGTTATAAAATGTAACTTCATTTTATACAATGAACTTATGTTTATTTAACATTTTGATGGAGTTGTTGTTTGTCTTGTCTTATGTTGGTGATTGTAGGATGACTTACATGGGAGGACCTAGCCGAGTAGTAGATGAGGAGCCACGTGATATCCATGTAGTCTATGAGGCACCCTTGATAGCGGAGCATATATCGGTAGTTTCCCCTATTGATAATGATGATGAGGAGGAGGAGATGGAGCCTCTACCTGAGGAGTCTGATCCGGAGGAGGAGCCTATGGAGGAGGAGCCCGTGGAGGAGGAACCCGAGCCCATGGAGGACTCCGACGAGTCTACTTTTGAGGATCGGATGTTGGGAGAGTATGAAGAGCAGATTTTGGAATTAGGATGTAGAGTCGATGAGCTAGAGACTGAGACTCGCAGGAGATGGAGGTGGAAATTGATCACCGAAAGGAAGCAGGGATCCAGATGGGGGCCTTGTTCCACCGATCGGTGGCAAGGAACGTTGAGTTGGCAGGAAAGTTAGAAGAATTGGAACAGAAGGTTTTGAGTGAGAGAACGGAGAAGGAGGCTCTCCGAACTCAGTTAGAGATGGAGGTGATGGATAGGATTCACTTCGAGGAGAAGTGGCAGGATTCTAATAACAGAGTAGATGATCTAGAGGATGGGGTGCGGTGCAAGAGGAGGAAGACGAATAAGATGGGCTATGCTCTATGCACAACCATGGAGAGGTTTGATCGATGATGGGGTAAATCACTACCCAGCTGAGAAAGGACAGATCCGACATACCATAAATCGGGATATGGCGGTGCACATTATGCAGAAGGAATAATAGAGCACCGTGGAGTGTGGGATGTTAGATTGAGTCTAGGGGGAAAAGCTCAGTAGTGTAGTATTCTTATTTATGTGTTGTTAATATGTTGTTGTAATATTAGTCTTTGTGTAAGATGTGAGATGATGGTAACCCCAACTGTTGAAAAATGTTAGAGGGGTAGTAAGCTAGTGTTGTCCCTGTCTTTTGTGATATTAGGGGATATGTGTTATCGTTTATAGCAGTATGCTAGAAAAGAACGTGTATTGTAACCATTTAGTATATGAATATAAATGATCTTATTTCATAAACGTGTTATAAACTTTTAGTTCTTTTCATTTGAGAAATGTCTAAATATTATAATTAGATAATAAGATGAAAAATTTTGTGATGCAGAAAATGCCGCCCAGACGTAGAATAACTATCCCAGAAGAGTCAATTAATGATGAGAGAGGACCAGTAGATCTGATACAGCGATTGATAGATTTATTGGGAGAAGCTCTGAGGGGAAGAAATGAACCCGTACCACTCGTTCCCCAAATTGTCCCAGTAACAACCTTCAAAGATTTTAAGAGTGTAGGACCCCCAGAGCTCACGGGAACTACTGAACCGATAATTACGCAAACCTAGATCAAGGAGATCGAGAAGGCCTTCACTATAGCTCGCGTGGGTGAAGACCAGAAGATAGTATTTTCCACATACATGATGAGGGACGAAGCGAACTATTGGTGGGAAACTAATCAGTAGAGAGCGGGGGAAGGAACGATAACATGGGAAAGGTTTACAACGCTATTTTTTGAGAACTATTTCCCGAAGAGTATGAAGAGTAGGATAGAAGTAAAGTTCCTAGAGTTAAAATAAGGAGATATGACGGTGGCGCAATACGCTGCTAAGTTTAATGAACTAGCGCGATTTACGGAGCACCAAGTTGGGGATTGAGGAAAGGAAGGCGAGACGCTTCGAGCAAGGATTGAAGCCATGGTTGTATAATACAGTATCAGTCTTTCAGATTGATTCCTTTACGATGTTGTTAAAATGGCAGTCATTGTGGAAGGTGGCAGTGAGGCCTTAAGTCTATATCATAAGGAGAAGAAGAACAAGAACACTGATAATGAGCATCTTGGAGGAAGCAGCAGCGGAGGGAGTAATTCTGGAAAGAGGAAATGGGAAAACAACAAAAACAACAACAACAAAAATAAAAACAATAACCAAGGTGGAAGTCACTAGGGAAACTTCAAGAAGAGGACCGAAGGTTGCAATAAGTGTGGAAGAAGTCATCAGGGGGGAGTGCTGGAAGGTAAAGAACACTTGCTATAACTACGGCCAAGAGGGGCACATATCGCCAAGTTACCCAAAGCCAAAAAAGATCAGAGGATGTTTTGCTTATGGATCGACAGATCACCAGATAAAGGATTGCCCGAAGAAAGGAGGCGGTGGAGCTGGCGGAGGACAAGGAGGAGGAAATAAGTTAATGATTAGTGGACCTGCACAACCCAACTGATCGACCGCCCGAACCTTTAACATGACCATCCAGGACGCAGTAGCTGCTAAGGACGTGGTGTCAGGTATAATCCCAATCAATAATATAAATGCTTATGTATTATTTGATTTGGGTGCCACCTGTTCTTTTGTATCTGAAGAATTTGCTAGTAAATTTAGTACACCCCGAGAACGTTTAGAAGATTCCTTGAACGTAGAAGTTGCGAATAAGGAAACAATCCCTGTAGAATACATTTATCGAAATTATCGCGCAAACATTAGAGAACATGAACTGAGCGTAGACTTGATCCTTATTAGACTGGGAGAATTTGACGTAATACTGGGAATGGATTTGTTATATAACCATGCAGTGATAATTGATTGTCAGAACAAGTGTGTTAACCTTCAGACTCTGAGTAAGTCTAAGGTAGTGTTTCATGGTAGCTCATCGCTTAAACAATTGTGTTGCGTTACGATGATGCATGCCAAGAAATTGTTAAAGAAAGGATGTGTAGGTTATTTAGCTTACATCGTAGATACTCGAAAAAAGGGAGTAGAGGTTAAAGATATACCCATAGTGAGTAAATTTCAAGATGTGTTTTCGGACTATTTACCTGGTCTTCCTCCAGACAGAGAAATCAAATTCGTAATAGACATAGCACCAGGGACAACACCGATTTTGAAAGTTCCATAATGTATGGCGCCAGTAGATATAAAGGAATTGATGATACAACTTCAAGAGTTATTAGATAAGGGTTATATTCGAGTGAGTGTGTCTCCTTGGGGAGCACCAGTGTTATTCGTGAAGAAAAAGGACGGATCGATGAGGCTCTTTATCGATTATCGAGAATTAAACAAAATAATGAGCAAGAACAGATATCCATACCCGAGGATAGACGACTTGTTTGATCAACTAATGGGAGTGAAATGTTTCTCAAAGATCGACTTACGCAAATGATATCATCAACTGAAAGTGCAGGATGAAGATATACCAAAGACTGCGTTTCGAACCCGTTATGGACATTACGATTTTTTGGTAATAACATTCGGTTTAACTAATGCTCCGGCAGCATTCATGGAGTTGATGAATCGAGTTTTCAAGCCATACTTGGATAAATTCGTAGTAGTTTTCATCGACGACATTTTTGATCTACTCGAAGACAGAGGAAGAACACACCGAACATCTAGAGATTGTTTTAGAGGCACTATAAAAGGAGAAGATGTATGCGAAGTTTTCAAAATGTGAATTTTGGATGAAGAAGGTTCAATTCTTAGGTCACGTGGTGGATGAGAATGGAATCTCAGTAGACCCCTAAAAGGTCAAAGCGGTAAGTAGTTGGGAACAACCGAGAACAGTGACGAAGGTGAGAAGTTTCTTAGGGTTAGTTGGGTACTATCGAAGATTCATCCAAGATTTTTCTAAGATAGCGACCCCATTGACTAATCTGACGAGGAAAACTGTAAAATTTGTATGGACCGACAAATGCGAAGAAAGTTTTCAAGAGTTGGTGAAGAGATTAAGCGAGGCGCCTGTATTATCCTTACTAGATGATACGGGAGGATTTGTGGTGTATAGTGATGCATCGCATAGAGGACTGGGATGTGTGATGATGCAGCATGGAAAAGTAATTACGTATGCGTCATGGAAATTGAAGGATTACGAAAAACGATACCCTACTCATAACTTAGAGTTAGCGGCAGTAGCTTTTGCGTTAAAGATATGGAGACATATTGTAAGGAGAAATGTGAGATATACACAGACCACAAAAGTTTGAAATATATCTTCACACAGAAGGAGTTGAATATGCATCAGAGAAGGTGGTTAAAATTAATCAAAGATTATGACTATGAGATTCTTTATCACCCGGGGAAGGCAAACGTAGTTGCCGACGCTCCGAGCAGGAAAGGAAGGGAGAAATTGTTTCAATTGTAATGGATGCTTGTCCGACATTGTTGGATAGAGTGAAAGAAGCACATGAGAATGTGAGTTGGAGCACATCCATAACGTGTTTCCTATATCCGTGTTACGTCCGTACAAGCCTGACTACAAGCACGTGATTTCTTATGAACCCATTCAGGTGGAGAAGAATTTAGCGTATGAAGAAATTCTTGTCCAAATTCTTGATAGGAAAGAGCAAACCTTGAGAAATAAAGTCATTTCTTCTGTAAAAGTACTTTGGCGTAACCACGATGTCGAGGAGGCTACGTGGGAGTTAGAAGATAGGATGATGAGGGATTATCCCCATCTATTTGTGTAACCTTGTAGCAATTCTGGGATGAATTTTTATAAGGGGGGATGATGTAATACCCGAAAATTTCCACGTATTATTAAATGAATATATTAATGGAAATAATATTTATGTGAATATAAGTGTTATTGTTTTTGATTTGGTTAATTCAACTGAGTTGCAATAGATTAATGCGTATTGAGAAATATGGATTTGACAATAATAATTTTGAAATGCCTTGTGTGGCATATTGTGAAACGAGGAAATTCACTAAGCGAATTAAAATGGGAATTAGGAAAATTAATCGGGTTAATCATATGATTTCATGTAGTTAATGAGTACGCTCTTAGACTTGTAATATTACTCATGTGGACAGTAATTCATGTCGTATAAAACAAGTTTAGCGATGAAAATTGGTACGGGCTTGAAGCTAAACCAGTCTTGCCATCGTCGAGAGAATGACGCCAATTGCTACTGGCGTCAAAGAAGATAAATCAAGTACTGCTGCTTAGTGGTCGATTATAGAAAACTAATTTTCTACTTTAGACATTAAATGGAACAATTATGTGATATGTGTGACATTGATACACCATGAAATAAAGTACGTTATGTTCAACAACAGAATTATTAAGTGGACCATTAATTAATATTAATTAATTGTGGTAGAATATTGATTACTTGGTAATTAATTAATAATATGTGATTATTATTATTTGCAATATGTCTATAAATATTATAAGATTTATATAGATAATTAATGATTATGGAGATCCATAAATACGTTAATCGATGATGGTTGGATTAATTAATATTGGCATTAATTAATCAAGGAATGAAATAATTTATTTATTTGGCATAAATAAATAAGTTATTAATATAATAATACTAGATTAACGGTTATATGCATGTGAGTAATAATACGACTATACTATATAGTGTAGTGAGACATTTACGTGACTATATATTAAGTTTTATGAAACTATATTGTATGAAGTAGTCTGATTAAGCATATTGAAATTATATGGTATAAATATATCATGAAATGTGTATGTAATAATATGCATGTGGGTAGACATTAAAATAAAATGTACATGGATTATATGTATGTTGCATAACATTTACTACCTTGAAATGTTAAATCATATTATGACATTAAGTTATAATGTATGGTTGATATGTGTATTAAAATATAACATAAGAGTGGGAATGTGTAGAAGTATACAAGAATGTTGAGTTATATTGATTGTCCCAAAATGTGTGTCCCAATTACTCTCTAATTCTCAGTCACGTGTAGAACATAAAGGCTAAGGCTTATGTTATTCTTTTCTTCCAAGCTTTGCTAGACAATGATCATGGAGGGAGTGTGCATAATGATGTAAATCACCAACCAATTACCAACTTCTTATTACCCTTCATGCAATCCTTTCATCCACGAGTTTGATTTAGGGGAAAATGTTATTGTCTGGGTATTGGGTGTGACGCCCCCAAAATTAGGTATACATCACCCATCTTGAGTCGCCAGATACATGGTACAAAATTCAAATATAACTTAATAATACAACTGTCGTGTACAATACGATAAAATATAAACTGTGAGTTTGAATACAAATATTGTCTACTAGAGAGTATAAAAACTCAAAAGGAGTCCTCATTACAATTATTATCACACTATTTCACGTAATAATGAGGACTACTAATGCAAACATCTAGGATCATCACTCTGTTCCCGACTAGTCACTACGTTCTCTCATTTCTTGAAGAGAACGGTGAAAGAAAAGGTGAGCTCAACTAGCCCGAAGAAGAAATATTATGACTAAGATAATGCGAGAATAATTTATCGTTAGCCTTCAACAACGATGTTAAACCGATAAAATATAATAACTATCAAGTTTAGCTGCTGCAATGAACAAGCAATCCATTAGAAGAGTCAAGTAGGAATAAAATCTACTATCTTCTATGATTTAAAAGGTATTTCATCACTTTTATCACTTTGGGACTCGACTTAATAAATAATCCACATCATCGAATCACCCTCGCACTCACGCCCATGAGGATATTCTTTAGTATCACGACCACGAATTATCCATGCACTACGGCTAAAGATAATCATGTTTTCATCAACGGTCCTGATCATGCCATAAAACAATTCATCTTTGCACTACTGCCAAAGAGAATCCATAGCCATAATCATAACAAAAACTGTCCATCAATGCACTATGGGCAAATGAGGACTTTTTCCACATCATTTGTAACATTACGGTCATGATTACACCGAATAATCCCTGGTCATAATCATACCAAGTCCATCTATGCACTACAGGCCACAGATGACTTTCAACAAAATATAAACATGGGGATGATGATAATGATATAATAATTCAATAAAACAAGTTCAAGAATTAATTTATCTAGGAACTGATAACGTCCAAATTGTCAACATGATACTGTTTTGTAGAGTAAAATTCAAGAATGCTCAGAAGAATATTTCCATGAAAAGATACTGGATGAAGCGCAAATATCAAAGATATTCCACTAATTTCATGGAGTATAGAAGTCAAAGTTTTAACCAACTAAGTATAATAAAGAATGGAATAACAAAAGAAATCACCATGCATGCGATAGACCGCACAGGCAGGTTATTCCAACAAAATAATAAATAACGGAACGAGTCTGCGTAAAATGCATGACATAAATATATTCTAACGAGAATAATAAATCACTGGAACCGGTCCCACAGTAAAATGCTGCATACATGATATTCCAACAGAATAATAAAGATGGAATCAGGTCTAGTGTAAAATGCACAGACAAGATATTGCAACAGAATAATAAAGATGGAATCAGGTCCGGCGTAAAACGCACAGACAGGATATTCCAACAGAATAATAAAGACAGAATAACAGAAGAATTTCACCAAGTATAGGGTAACCCGCGTATACAGGTTATTCCAAAAGAATAATAAGTAATGGAATAACAAAAGTTCTCTTCATGAATACAAAAGAAATAATACCCCTTACGGGTACAACAAATAATATTCCCTACCTTTGAAAAAAAAAGTACTCCGACTAGTAGGTCGAGGATATACTCGAAGAAAACTTGCACTACGCTCAAAGCTTTCTTAAACTCTAAAGAAATATGCTCAAGATTATAGAAGAAGAACTCTCTCTATAGTTTCTCTCTCTAGAGTTTTGGTGAATTCGTAAGAAATAATGAATGAATGAACTTCTATTTATAGAAAAATGGACTGCATAGTAACTAACTCATGAATGGTCCAGATTGATTTACTTTAATCTGACGGTCCATATTTAAAGCAAAATCTTTTAAATAAAATATAATATATTCTATTTATAATCTTATAAAACGAATAACTTTATAAAAGATTTTACTATGCGAAAAATACTATGCAGTACTATGCAAAACACTATGCATAATAAAATATAATATATTCTAATTATTGTCTAATAAAACAGAGATAACTTTATAAAAGTATTTTGTTTTATATAAAAAGATTTTACTATACAAAACACTATGCAGAATCTTATGCAAACACTATGCATAATAAAATATAATATAATCTAATTATTGTCTAATAAAACGAATAACTTAATAAAAGTATTACATTTTATATAAAAAGATTTTACTATTAGCCTAATAAAATGAATAACTTTATAAAAGTATACATTTTATATAAAAACTTTTACATTTTATTACATTAATAATACCAATAAAACAAAACCGAGTGATTTATCACGTAAGCATCAATAATCAATACCGTGTGCTACTATGCAACCACGCGTATTACTGTACTTTTACTACCGAGTAGTTCAACAGTTTTTACGGTAAAACTTCCGCCGTTATTCTCATAAAAATATTTTTGTCGTATTCTCAAATGATAATAATTAATAGGGTCCACCAATGATTGTCTTAGTTATGCGAATATTCCACGACCAATCGAATATTATATAACAACTTGCGTACTTTGCAAGATTTATAAATATTACCCACAACTATAACATTATATCAAATTCATACCATAATATTCAAAAAAAATATTTCGAGAAAACTAAATATTTATTCATAAAATCTGGGGTCTCACAATCTCCCCTCCTTATGGAATTTCGCCCTCGAAAATTACGTACGTACTTGGTATGCTGAACAGGTTTGGATACCTCGACTTCATTTCAAATTCTAACTCTTGAGGTATAACCTTTGAGTGTTGAATACGATTCTTCTTATCCAAGATTTTAACACGTATCTCCTCAAACGTTAAATCATCCGCTATTTCGTCCGGTTCTAAATTAATAATGTGGTTCGGGTCATCCACATATTTACGTAACATCGATACGTTAAAAACGTTATGAACACGCGACATACTTGGCGGTAAAACGAGTCTATAAGCCATAGTTCCTACTTGATCGAGGATTTAAAATGGGTTAATTATATCGAGGGTTGAGATTTCCTCTCTTCGTCGATTCTTGCTTCTAGAATAATGCCCTCTTGAACCTTCTTCTTCACATTCATCATCTCTGAGTATGTAGTTTGAGCAGATTTAACTTTCTCGATTAAAGTCGATTCTAATCGTATATTCGTTATATTCACGTGGGTTAGTATATTCGCACTTGTAACCGCATACGATCTTCTACTCAATGCGTCATCTACCACGTTCGTACTTCCACGATGATATTGAATGGTACAATCATAATCTTCAACAGCTCGAGTTAACGTCTTTGGCACATGCTACGTTCATTTTAGTTGAAGAAATATTTGAGTGTTTAAGAAATGGGTTTTGTACTGGGGTCAATACAAAATTCGATTTCACGCTCTAGGGGCAGGCTAAGAAGTCTTCAAGAATACGTCATGAAGTTTATTAACAATAGAAATATCATTAAAACTATGACCCTCATCCAAGACTTGTCACATTGATACCTATTAACTTGCCATCATCATTCACGACATCGCCTACAGAAAGTCTGGCTTCGGTGCATTCCACACAAGAAATTCAACAACAAAAGGATCGAGGCTCTTTATTTATGGCTTGATATGACAATGATTGACTTTAATGAATTGGTTACTTTGAATTCGCATAACAGGTTGGTTAGGAGAATGAAAGCTAACAAACTTACGAAAAGCATGATGAGTAGTTAACCAATCGTTTCCAAAAATCACATCAAAGGCAAGTATTTTCAAAGAGATAAGATTGACAAGTAACGTGAAAGTGTTGATTTGAACAAGATTTATAAATAGTGGAGTTAACGAAGGTTTCTACTATCGAAGTTTCAACCAATAAGTCAAAGTCTAATTTTTCTGAAGTCAAATTTAAACGTTGAGCACAAACAAGAGAGATAAAAGAATGGGAAAAACCGGTATCTAATAAGTTATAGACTTCACAAGAGTTTATGACTAACATACCCGTGATAATTTTATTTAGGTTCCTCGTCACAAAAAAAACACTCTCTCTTAAACTACTGGCTTTGGCTTGTCTGGGACATCCTTTGGTGCCTCCATCCTAGCTGAACTTATCTTCGGTGAACGTCAAAATCAGGCTAAGTGACCTTCTCTTCCATAATTATAGTATGCTTTGGACGGCATCACGCAGTTTGGACAGATGTGTCCCTCCCCTCCGCATTTGAAGCATATGATAGGTGGTCGTTCTCCTTCCTTAACAACGGGTGTTGGTGCTGACATCTTTCCATCATTGTTGAATCTCCTCTTCTTGAAATGTCCATTCTTATTGTTTTGACCATGATTACCACCAAAGTGGTTACCATTTCTGGCATGTTGATTCCCTCCATGCTTATTGTCACCGCTTTGATGATTGTTATCACCAGTATTATCATTTTGTCGGCTGCTCTCTTTTGGTTACGTTGACTCGTTATCGCGCTCCACTAACTGAGCCCTATTTATAACATCTGAATACAAACACAGTTTATGAGAAATAAGATATTGACGTATCTCCGGCTTCAAACCTCTTAAAAACATCCGAGTCATTCTCTCTTCATTATCAACCAAGTGGGACGCAAATCGGGATAACTCGACAAACTTGGCTTCGTACTGCGACACAATCATGTTGTTTTGCTCCAACATGATAAATTCCACCTCCTTCATATGACGAATACTTTCGGGAAAGTACTTGTCATGGAACAGCTCTTGGAACTTTTCCCAAGACATCTTGAGTGCGTCAGGCTGGGTACGTTTTACAAATTCCCACCAGTGATCTGCCTCTTCACGCAACATAAAGGTGGCAAAGGGAACCTTTTGCTCCTCGGAGCATCCCAAGACATCAAATATCTTGGTGATCTACTTTAACCACGTCTCTGCCTTAAGTGGTTCTTGCTTTCCCAAAAACTCCGGCGGTCCTAGCTCCTTGAATTGCTTAGCGGTGACCAACCATGGGTTGCCATTGTTTCCTCCTGCATTATGAACAGGAGCCGCCTTCCCCTGATGTTGCATGAATTCTAAAAAACTCTTAAACGTACCGTCGTTCGTCAATTGATCAGTGTTGTTGTTTACAGGAGGATTATCGCCATACTGTTGCACATTGTCCTGATTATTGAACTGTGGAGAATCAATGGTCTCCTGTGCTCCATTGCTTATCTCAACATTTTCAGATACCATTTTTAAATACTGCCACAAAACAAAGGTTAATTGACATGTAACATATTATCCCTATATTCTGACCGACCAATTAAATATAAAATAAACTTAGGTATGTCATACTAGCAAAGGAATTCCCCGCCTCTCCCCTCCTAGTTCTTGTCTCACATCTCAGCCAGGGATCATATCCCTAAGCTTTGATACCAACTGTGACGCCCCCAAAATTAGGTATACATCACCCATCTTGAGTCGCCAGATACATGGTGCAGAATTTAAATTCAACTTAATAATACAACTGTCATGTACAATACGACAAAACATAAACTGTGAGTTTGAATACAAATATTGTCTACTAGAGAGTATAAAAACTCAAAAGGAGTCCTCATTACAATTATTATCACACTATTTCACAAAAATAGTGAGGACTACTAATGCAAACATCTAGGATCATCAATCTGTTCCCCGACTAGTCCCAGCTACGTTCTCATTTCTTGAAGATAACAGTGAAAGAAATGGTGAGCTCAACTAGCCCAGTAAGAAATATTATAACTAAGATAATGCAGAATAATTTATCGTTAGCCTTCAACAGTGTTAAACTGATAAAATATAATAACTATCAAGTTTAAGCTGCTTGATGAACAAGCAATCCATTAGAAGAGTCAATTAGGAATAAAATCTACTATCTTCTATGATTTAAAAGGTTTTCATCACTTTTATCATTTGGGACTCGATTTTAATAAATAATCCACATCATCGAATCACCCCTGCACTACGGCCAAGGATATTCTTTAGTATCACGACCACGAATTATCCATGCACTATAGCTAAAGATAATCATATTTTCATCAACGGTCCTGATCATGCCATAAAACAATTCATCTTTGCACTACGGCTAAAGAAAATCCATAGCCATAATCATACCAAAAACTGTCCATCAATGCAATACAGGCCAATGAGGACTTTTTCCACATCATTTGTAATATTACGGTCATGATTACAACGAATAATCCCTGGTCATATTTATACCAAGTCCATCTATGCACTACAAGCCACAGATGACTTTCAACAAAATATAAACATGAGGATGATGACAATGATATAATAATTCAATAAAACAAGTTCAAGAATTAATTTATCTAGGAACTGATAACGTCCAAATTGTCAACATGATACTGCTTTGTCGAGTAAAATTCAAGAATGCTCAGAAGAATATTTCCATGAAAAGATACTGTATGAAGCGCAAATATCAAGGATATTCCACTAATTTCATGAAGTATAGAAGTCAATGTTTTAACCAACTGAGTATAATAAAGAATGGAATAACAAATGAAATCACCATGCATGCGATAGACCGCACAGGCAGGTTATTCCAACAAAATAATAAATTACGGAACCAGGTCCGGCGTAAAACGCACAGACAAGATATTCTAACAGAATAATAAATACTGGAACCAGGTCCGGCATAAAATGCACAGACAGGATATTCAAATAGAATAATAAAGACTAGAACCAAGTCCGGCGTAAAACGCACAGACAGGATATTCCAATGTAATAATAAAGACGAGAATCGGTTAAGGTAAAACGCATGCACAAGATATTCAATGAGAATAATAAAGATGGAATCAGGTCCGGCATAAAACGCACAGACAGGATATTCCAACAGAATAATAAAGACAGAATAACACCAAGTATAGGGTAACCCGCGTATACAGGTTATTCCAAAAGAATAATAAGTAATGGAATAACAAAAGTTCTCTTCATGAATACAAAAGAAATAATACCCCTTACGGGTACAACAAATAATATTCCCTACCTTTGAAAAAAAAAGTACTCCGACTAGTAGGTCGAGGATATACTCGAAGAAAACTTGCACTACGCTCAAAGCTTTCTTAAACTCTAAAGAAATTCGCTCAAGATTATAGAAGAAGAACTCTCTCTATAGTTTCTCTCTCTAGAGTTTTGGTGAATTAAAAGAAATAATGAATGAATGAACTTCTATTTATAGAAAAAATAGATCGCATAGTAACTAACTCATGAATGGTCTAGTTTGATTTACTTTAATCGATGATTCTATATTTAAAGCAAAATCTTTTAAATAAAATATAATATATTCTATTTATAATCTTATAAAGCGAATAACTTTATAAAAGATTTTACTATGCAAACACTATGCATAATAAAATATAATATATTCTAATTATTGTCTAACAAAAAGCAGATAATTTTATAAAAGTATTTTGTTTTATATAAAAAGATTTTACTATGCAAAATACTATGCGAGATACTTATGCAAACACTATGCATAATAAAATATAATATAATATAATTATTGTCTAATAAAACGAATCACTTTATTAAAGTATTCATTTTTTATATAAAAGATTTTACTATTAGCCTAATAAAGCGAATAACTTTATAAAAGTATTACATTTTATATAAAAAGCTTTTCTATTTTATTACATTAATAATACCAATAAAACAAAACCGAGTGACTTATCACATAAGCATCAATAATCAATACTGGTGTACTATGCAATCAACGCCAGACATTTGTACTTTTACTACCGAGTAGTTCAACAGTTTTAATGGTAAAACTTCCGCCGTTATTCTCATAAAAATATTTTTGTCGTTTTCTCAATCCGATAATAATTCCGTTGTTGGGTCCACCAATGATTGTGCCGTTGTACGAATATTCTCTGTTAAAAAGAATATTCCCCGACCAATCGAATATTATATAACAACTTGCGTACTTTGAAAAATTTATAAATATTACCCACAGCTATAACATTATATCATACCATAATATTCAAAAAAAATATTTTAAGAAAATTAAATATTTATTCATAAAATCTGGGATCTCACATTGGGTGTTCTATAAATGAGAGCTCTCCATTCTTTTTTACATTTCTGAGAATTCCATTGAAGGTGGGGTAGAGAGCATACAAGTATTCTAGGACATTGGGAGTTCATTAGGAACAAGTTCATTGCACATTACAGAGGTATAAGTTCTTTTCCTTACTTCCATTTCATTCTTTGTAAAAATGGATTTTTGAATTCTTGAAATTTAAATTCTTGATTTTGTGGAATTGAAAGTTAATGGAGTTGGGTAATGTCCATATAGTTGTTATATGACCATATAAGCATGTTTAAACTTATTCATGAGTGTTTAGGAACGAATTTATGAGTAATTTCTGTGTTTGGGCTAGTTTTCTGCCGACGTAGACTGTTCTTGGCTCGAACTAGACGTGGCGCAGCTACGCCGGATTAACACTGAGGCGCAGCGTAGCTACCACGAACTTTGAGTTCAATTGGGCTTTATTTTTTCAAATTTGATTAGTGTTAGGTAATTATTATTGCTTAAACTAGCATCCAAGCATGTGTAATGTGTATGTATAAGTATATTAATCTAAGTTGAGCATGTTTTATTTGATTAGCGTGATTAACGAAAGTATATAATTTAGATGGAAATTAGGACTTTAAGCTTTGAAAACAAACTATGTTAGAGATCATGTTCTGTAAATTATGAGCCTAGTAATCTATGCAGGACTAATTTTACACATAAATGAGCATGCTATAGTATACATAGTTCCTTTGTTCATGACCGCCTTATTAGGCTTTGTGTTAAAGATGTTTACAAGAAAAAGCTTAGCCTAATGAGCTAACATGCATGATTACTACAAAATTTATATTCTGACCTTGTGAACATGTTAACATAACTTGACTACCTATCTTTAGAGCTTTGAAGTTGTCTTGTGTGTGTTAGATTTCATAGTTCAAGCCTAAAATGGTTTCAAAAGCAAACTTGAACATATTTTCAAAATCTAGTTGCATCACATGAATATCTAGATGCTAAAGAATAAAGATGTCATGTTATGTTTATAATATCTCTAGGTATGATTTATATGTATTGAACATGATGATTTCAAAATAAACATAAGTTTAAAGCATGATTCCAAGCTTTAAACAATAATAGCTATGAACAAGCAATATGAATGATACAAGTATATGCATTAACAGAATTTGAAGTCTTATTTTATTTAATTATATGTATTTCGACTCTTAAATGCACAACTCCAAATAATGCAAATTAGAAACTCCTTTCTAATTTCATTCTCATTAACGCCAAGGACTAATGGGTTGTCATTTATCGAATCACATAGGACATTTCTCTTCTTTTAATAGAAGTGGTATATTCTTTATTGATCATACATTATCTCCATGTACAACTTATTATACCCAAGCATACCCTTTGATATACCCTAAGGGTCTTAAGGAATAAGTCAAAGTATAACTCATCATACACAAGATACTATGATGATCTCAAGTCCAAGGATCACTTGTACTACTATCACTACAGAATTCCTATTGACGGCAAGTAAAACTCCATTAGGTATTCCTTAGCGAGCCACGCTCAAATGAACTTATTCTCTAATAAGCACCTATATACTTGCTTTAGTGTCTCCACACAAATGATCATGAGATCAATCATCCTCATCCAATGAGCAAGCAACATATGTACCAATCTATAGGATTCACTAATCCCTAATTTAGTAATCCAATGATTGGGAACTATTTTAGTTTAAAGCTTTCTAGAATTTAGATCTCATTAGAATGATCATCATCATTATTCTAAAAGCATTGCTTAAAACTATGGGTTTATTACATATTATAAAAACAAAGATCATGTAGATAATTAAAAGCCTTTAATAAATTAATACTTTTTATTAATAAATGAATAAGATTGTTACAAAGTATATGCTTTATCATCAAACATGATTGGCTTGTGTGCATACTACTTTCAATCTCCCACTTGCACTAAAGCCAATCGTCATGGTATCTCATACTCTCTTCTTCTAAGTGACGATTATCCCTTTGTTGGATAAGCTTTAGTTAATGGATATGTAATGTTGTTCATGAGATTCCACTATCTCTATAGTGATTTCCCATCTTTCAATGATTCTAATAATCAAATGAAAGTGCCACAACACATGTTTAGATCCAAGATGAGACTTAGGAACTATTCCTAGTTCTGTAATGAACTTTTAATCCAAACAATCAACTTGCGGCTTCATTTATAGCTATATACTTTGTCTTTATCACTAAACCAAAGAACTCTTTCTTTGTTTGGAACCTTTCAATTCACTACACCTGTTCAAGATAACGCTTTTACCTTAAAGTGGATTTTTTACATCATCTTGGTGCTGTCGAAAAACTTGAGTCTCATTAAGCCCTCTAGTTTTAATTTAGACACACCATGAATATGATCACATCCTTTGTCTTGGGTTAAGCACTTTAAGATGTTTTTCAACGACTCATAGTGAACTTCTCCATAATATGGTGATCAACATCGGGTCTCGTACATTTCATTGCATGCATGATTGTCACTCATGCGACCTCTCTTTTCGTGAGTGCGTGTGGGGACTATTAAGAGAGATACACTCCATAGCTCATCGACATGAGACATCTCTTGGAGTTTGCCATGCTAAACTACTTTAGCATCAAATGAATATACATTCCTTGGGTTAAGTTGAGCATCCTCTTAAATCTATTTATATAGATTTATATCCCCAATTAAGATACTCTTCCAAATCATTCATGGAGGAATGTTTAGACAACTTTATCTTTACTGATTGTAGCATTGGTATGTCATTCCTTATCCGTAGTATATCAACATATAGTACTAGGAATGTCACGATGCTCCCAACGACCCTTTTGTACACACTAGGTTCATTCTTATTTTGATAAAATCAAACTCTTTTGATTGCCTCATCAAAACGAATTTTCCATATTTGAGAAACTTGCTTCAATCCATTTCTCTGAGTGTCTACAACACTTACCTCATCGTATGTAACTGGATTATCATCTTCTATGATGTGTACCTCATCATCATCATCTATGCACGAATCCATACCTCCTGTATCTTCTGGTGACTATTTCGATTTACGATTTAGTTGTGGTATAATAGGTCTATCTACTGGGTTCCTCTTATTTGACTTATAGTATTTTGTGGTTCTTGAACTCTTCAAGATCTATTATCCTCCCACTAGCCCCTTTTAATGATAAACACCTTTATCTTAGAAGGCGTGTTTCGTAACAAACACCTTTTGCTAAGTAGAATTATAGAACATATACCCTAAACTTACTTTTAGGATGTCCCACAAATCTGCACATGTCAAATCTTGTCCCAAGCTTATCCTTCGAAACCTTTTCACATAAGTTGGACAACCCCTTATCTTAACATACTTAAGATTAGGAATCCTCCCTGTCCATAACTTTTATGGAGTCTTGGGGCTGGATTTTGAGGTTACCTTTTTCGTAGATATCGACCATTTCTAGGACATGATCCTAGAAGGATCTTTGGAATGTCGGTAAAATCATTATGGACCGCACTATATCTAACAAGGTACGATTTTTCATTCAGATACATCAATCAATTATTGCGTATCAGGATGTGTCCATTATGAGAAAACCATTTGAGATGATCTAGAAACTTATTGCACAAGTATTTATTCCTTGATCTAATCAAAGAATCTTAATACATTGCCAATTTGTTTCACTTCTGAATTCTTTGAACCTTTCAAATAATTCACACTTGTATTATTTTAGCAAATACACACATTCAACTCTTTGAATGATCATCTCCTTTTCTTATACTAATTTGTTCAATATGCAAAATTATTTTCATGTAAGTCAAGTATATAAAATTTATTAAGTAATATTCATTCTATACAAAACATTATTATTATAAATAGAACAACAATTGTTCTTAATTATAATACCAAAGATTTCATTGTCCAACAATAAAATGGAAATAATATTTTTAATAAGAAGCTGGAATACAATAACAACTTATTGACTTAATAGATTTGCTCGTAGGCATTGCTAAACTATAAGTTTCTATGGCTAATATGGCAACCTTTGTTACATTTCATACATAGGATTACTTATATTTGTTTAGCTTTACTACTACGCTTGGTCCTTCATAAATATATATTTATGATAACCAAAGTCGGTATCCAATACCCAGTAGAACCTTGACTTAAAGAAAATTTATTTCAATCATGAAAAAAAGCGTATTATGAAGAAACTTCACTAAGCTTCTTTGGTTAGCCTCTGCAAGATGCTTCTCGCAGATTTCTTTCCAATTGTTCAGGCTTATTGCAGTGGTAGCAAACTCCTTTGCCATCCATATCAGTTTTGTTCGTATTATCCTTTGTTTACGCCTTTTTGTTTACCTTCTTTGAATCGTTCTTCTTTTCAGATGATCCTTTGGCCCCTACCAGTAAGACATGGTCTTTCTTGGTTGGAAAGTGACTCTCATCATTTTTCAACATGTTAAGCAAATCAACTAAGGCGATATCTAGCTTGTTTATATGAAAAATTCACAACAATTGTGAAAGGAGTCCGGAGTGAGTGCAAGATCAAATCTTGGCTCAACTCTCCATCCATGATAAAAACCGGTTGTCCTAATTGATCAATCAAATTGATTATGTTAAGAACTTTTTTTATGCATCTTATAGTGCCATTGGCCATTCTAGATCGGAAGAGCTCCTTAGATATCTCGATATCTATCATCCCTACTTTCTTCACCATCAACTACTTGATGTGCGGGAATATATTAGGAGCATCCATAGTTTCATCTTTGAAAGGTCAAGCTCGTTACTCATGGATGCGAGCATGATGCATCGAGCCAACATTTGGCATCATCTTGCCACTTTCTAAAAGTAGAAATCTCTTCCTCGAGGCATTATCTCGCAACCATTGCGAGGATAGGCGTATTAAGGACATAAGATAGCTTTTTAAGCCGTGAGAACTTTTCTCAAATTCCTTAACCAATCCATTTGATTCATCCGGTTAAATAGCATCTAATATGTTTCGCCAGTGATAGTAATTTAGACATTATAAAATTCTGTAAATGAATTTGTAATTAACAACATTTTAGCATACATTCTTTTATTAATTACCAAAATAAATTAGGTCTTGTTTTAAATTGGTATCTCCCACTATTTTCTTCAAACTATATTACCCTCACTTATATAGTTCGGCAAAATCTAATTAAAGATTTGCTAGCGAGAATAAGGATCCCATTTCAAATGTATATAGCTTTGTGGTGACACAACAAACTATATATAAATAAATAGGTAGACAACTCTTGTCAATAACATCAACTATGCAACTCCTTCTATTTTGCCTCTTAGATTATTTTGATCAAGTGGTGGCACATCCGAATCAAAATTATCCAAGTTAAGTCCAACCTAGCACTCCATATATTCAAAAAAGAAAAATATTAGCCTTGTGGTGACACAACAAAACAATATTGTTCAATTTTTTTTATAAGCATCAAATCTCATAAATTAAAATCTTAAATACTTAATACTTGCCTTGTGGTGACACAACAAACTCATATTAAATATTTAATACTCTATTAATTTTTATCATGCTAGAAGCCGACGTTCGATATTCCAAATATCTTTGAACGCTTAGGACTTAATATAAAAAAATGGAGGGGTTTTGTTATTAATTTGTCTCATCTTGTTTAGCGCGCATGCACACACACACACACACACACACACACACATATATATATATATATATATATATATATATATATATAAAATACGCGTCATATTAATGAACATGCGAAGCATGTTTGCATAATATATAATATATATAGTATAAGCATGCACATATAGAATACTATATTCTACTTGGATTGATTATGGACTTTTATTCTAGTTTGGTTCACTAGAGCCACCAAGTGAACCAAAAGGTCAAACCTAGGGGTGCAAGAAATAATATTTAAATATAACTATTACATTTAAACCCGGGCTCCATTACAAACGGGTCTTCAAGCGCTCCTTGCTCCTTGATCTCCAATTTTTCAAAATTAATTCTAACTATTCCTATTACAAAACTATTTAAAATAAATAGAAACCTTGATCGTGATCGAGGGAAATACATAGGAGGAGATAGAATTTACATTTAGAAAAATTAGAGAAGACGATCTGTGCAGACCCCATTTAATAAAACCCATACATTCATGCATCCAACTAAAATAAAATCCAATCACATTGGTCAATAGTCCATAATCAATCTCATTTATTATTATACACATCAACATATGCATCAATAAATAACATTCATCTTATGAATAATAAACATTCAATATATATATTGATATCATTTAATGGGCAAATTTAGTTAGTATAAAATCTATTTTGAATCAAAATAAACTCCTTTATTTTAATCCAAATTTAAATCAAAATAAAACTATTTTATTTTAATTTATCCAATTTTGAATAAAATAAACTATTTTATTTTAATCAAAATCTTTAATCAAAATAAACTCCTTTATTTTAATTAATTATGGAATCCAATTCCATGTAATAAAAAATAACTCCTTTATTAAAGGAAACACGGATTCTCTTTCCTATTCACAAATAAACTCCTTTATTTTGAATAATATGAAATCTTATTTCATATCTAAATAAACTCCTTTATTTAAGGAAATTAAGATTCTTTTTCCTATTCACAAATAAACTCCTTTATTTTGAATAATATGAAATCTTATTTAATATCTAAATAAACTCCTTTATTTAAGAAAACATGGATTCACTTTCCTATTCACAAATAAACTCCTTTATTTTAGGAAACATGGAATCCAATTTCAACTCCAATTAGTTATCATGGAATCCAATTTCAACTCTAATTAGTTAGCATGAAATTCAATTTTAAAATTAAAATAAACTATTTTATTTTAATATTAAAATAAACCTTTTATTTAAAGATTAAAATAAACTTTTATTTTAATTATAAAATTATTATTATATATATATATATTACGTAAATATATATATATATATATATATATAATAAAAACCGTGATACCTTAGATATATATATATATATATATATATATATATATATATATATATATATATGTATGAAGTTTCTATTTAATCTCTGTAGCAATTTAAAAAACGTGGTATGCAAGTTTTTTTTTTTTTTCCGATTCACGGATTAGCAGATTTGATCTTTATAAAAAAACGGCTTTTTTTTTTTTTTTTAGTTCCGAACCCTTGAACCACGTGGGATGATTTGAAGCAAAAAAAAAATTGGAATTTCCAATTTTAAAAAAACAGCTTTCGGTTTTTTTTTTTAATAAATTTTATACAATAAAAATATGCCCAATAAAATTGTTCTAAACACATATCAATATACATATTAAATTAAAACAATTAATAATTTGCATAAAGGTTAGGCTCTGATGCCACTGTTAGGTTTGTAATATTCAAGAACGCAATCAAATTGCAAAAATAATGCGGAAACGAGTAAAAATCAGAGTTTAAAATATTTTATACAAACCATATACCCGGATCATCCTTTATACACAATTATTAATTAAACGAAAAGGATGAATAAAAAACATACCCTTGAAGATCCGAGCTTCCTCAGGTACAAGTTCACCTCCAATCCTTTTCGCGTTCAACTTGAATCCACCGGGTTTGGTTCCTTCTTTTGATCAACGTTAGCCACCCATGTGTTTGGCCTCTAGAGGTGATCCACCAAGGAATAATAAAGATTCAAGAAAATGGGTGGTTGGGTAAACCCTAGTTTTTCTATCTCTATAGAAAAAGAGCGTACTCTCCAACTTTTGGAATTGCGTATATCTTGATATCTGATATAAGACTCTCCTTATAAAGATATCAGGTAACCTTATTTAATAAAATAAGGTATTATTTAATTAAACTCTTTTAATTAAATGGGCTCCCTAATCTTATTAGGGATAATTAATTAAACTCCTTTAACTAATTTTCCCTCCTAATCCTATTAGGAATAAATGAGAGTACTTATATTAAATTAATTTCTAAACTCTTTTAGAAATTAAAATAATAATAATAATTGTAATAATATTAATAAGACTCTCTCTTATTAATTTATATTTAATATTTCTAAAATATTAGATAATAAATATTAAGCTATTTAATTTATTCTATCACCATAAATTAAAATAAATATACATAACATATTATTACGATTATGCCATTAACTTCTTAAATAATTATTCTTCCTTTTATGGTGTGACCCTTTAGGTTCTCCATATTAATAGGTTGTGAATAAATCAATTAGAACAATTCTAATCTTATTTAAATAAATAAATTAAACAATTAATTTATTTAAATAAATAATATTTATTCTACAATAGGGATAAGCCTCCTTAGCGATCAACGACTTTCCAGATAATATAGATTTCAACATTAATCATAAAAGAACCTTTGAGTAAATAGTCTTAGTATAAGTCAATCCTTCCACCATACAATGTCCCAATTAAATATAAGACATGGAATTACTGTCAAATCTTATTTTGTTTAATTATATGTATTTCGACTCTTAAATGCACAACTCCAAATAATGCAAATTAGAAACTCCTTTCTAATTTCATTCTGCCTTGGCCAAGGACTACTGGGTTGTCATTTATCGAATCACATAGGACATTTCTCTTCTTTTAATAGAAGTGGTAGATTCTTTATTGATCATACATTATCTCCATGTACAACTTATTATACCCAAGCATACCCTTTGATATACCCTAAGGGTCTTAAGGAATAAGTCAAAGTATAACTCATCATACACAAGATACTATGATGATCTCAAGTCCAAGGATCACTTGTACTACTATCACTACAGGAATTCCTATTGACAGGCAAGTAAAACTCCATTAGGTATTCCTTAGCGAGCCACGTTCAGTGAACTTATTCTCTAATAAGCACCTACATACTTGCTTTAGTGTCTCCACACAAATGATCATGAGATCAATCATCCTCATCCAATGAGCAAGCAACGTATGTACCAATCTATCCGGATTCACTAATCCCCAATTTAGTAATCCAATGATTGGGAACTATTTTAGTTTTAAGATTTCTAAGAATTTAGATCTCATTAGAATGATCATCATCATTATTCTAAAAGCATTGCTTAAAACTATGGGTTTATCACATATTATAAAACAACATCATGTAGATAATTAAAAGCCTTTAATAAATTAATACTTTTTATTAATAAATGAATAAGATTGTTACAAAGTATATGCTTTATCATCAAACATGATTAGCTTGTGTGCATACTACTTTCAGACAAATGTTGATCATAACCTCCAAATGTTAAGTCCAAAGAATGTTTTCAAGAAATAAAGCAATCAAGACGTTGTATTTGTGATGACTTACAAACTGAATTGTGCTATGAAAATATAGGATAAGTGATGTGTATGAAGTTATAACTAAGTTAGACGTTTATGGGTACGTTGAACTTACCTATATGTGTTAGCTAATGATCATCTTGAACATATAATACGCTATAAATAGGATTCAGAAGTGTTGATTTCTTAAAGTGGATAAACTACACTTACGGCAAGTATCCGAACCCTACTTTACATTGTGCAAGTATTCTAACTCTTACGTTACTTTATTCAACGAATATCATAAGCTTATCTCATTGAATGCAAGTAATCTTACTTATTCGTTCAATGGAGCTAGTTTTTTAACTCTTGAGAAAACTATTATTCATGTGACCTTGGTATTGTTCTTGAATATTGTGAAAGTGTCTATGCCATTCGCTTCGGATAGACTATATGCATGTTTATAAAATTGTCCAAACCAATTGAGTGGTGTAGAAATCTTGAAAACTGAGTTGAACAACCCTTAAGGTTAGGGGAATGTATGTTGTTGGAAACCCCAACACATTAGTAGATTATTACTATGGTGTTATGCATAACTTAGAGTATTGTAGACTGATCATCTATAGTACTTGATTCTTTTGGGTTATCAGTTTAATATTGGTAATTCTAGTAGATGTTTAATAGTCCTTAGTAACTGCTTAGTATAAATTTTTATCCAGTCGGATACCTTGATAGTCTTTGAATTCATATATATCTGTTGATTTATATTGAATTATTGTTCTTATTCCAAGAATTGTTAATATTCATTATTCATGATATTATTTTGAAACTCTGAACTATCTTAAAGATGATATTTCAATATTTCAAACTTGTGTTATAAAACTCCTTAACCTTGTTGTATATTACATACTGGGCAATTTGTGCTCATTCTTGCTTATTTAAAACCATTCAGTTAAGGCGGAACAGGGAGGTGTCTCTGGGAAAGACAAGGGCAAGGGCAAGGGCAAGGCTACCGACTAGCTTGTCCCTTTATGTTTAAATCTATTATGTTACATTAAGACTATTTTCAGACTATGTTTAAGCTTAAGTAGGGTTATGTAATAAGTCTTTATTCGATATTATTTTGTAATCTATTAAGCACTGTAGGTTGCAAGACTTGGGGGAATAATTATAATAAATCATTGTATATTATTCTAAATTAGATCTTTCATTGTGAATGTGTGATTTTAGTTATTATGATAATACTTTGAGCACGTGATGAACCGAATTCGAGTGACCAAGTGGCGGTCAGAATTTGGGGGCATCACATCCTCAATGGAATTCGTGCAGCAAAATCAATCATCTGCATCATCACCGTCATCATCACCCGCTGGTTCCTCCTCGCGATCCTCCTCTCTGGGCATAATAGATTCTGGAAACTGTATTCTCAAATTCTGCATGGTAGTGATTGAATTGGCTCTACCATTGAGCCACAGTATCTATCTTACAATGCAGAAAGTTAAGACTGCCCAATATCTCCGTTAGGGCCCTGGGTGGAATAGCCTCAGATAATGGGGGCTCAGGTGCATGAGTGGATGGACCAGCCTCAGAGGAGGGCAGCGGTTGGGGAGCCGGTAACCTTCACCCCTTGGGTGCAATGGAGCTCCTTCCCAAACATTAAACTAGGCAACGACGTGATGATCAATGACAACCATAGGGGCCTAAGTGACATCATCTTTCTCCCATCACACACCCGTTCTTTTGTATATATATGTAATTAGAAACGGGTGAGGGAGTCCCAACATTACGTTGCTCCTTATGGCCTTTTTAATCGATTCCTGGATAAGCACCCCCACATCAATCTTCATCCCCATAACAATTGCGTAAAGTAGAACTGCTCTTTCTCTTGTTACATAGCTCAAGTGGCGGGTTGGCATGATGTTTGAGTAGATGAAAGAGTACCAAGCCTTGCCGTAGCGGCTCAACGCTTGTTGAGGGAAAAAAGTCTTTTCACCATGAAATTCGTTGGTTTTCCAGACAGTACCAGGCTTGCAGAGCATGGTGATTATCTTATATGTATCGTAACTCCTTAGCCCAACCTCCAGGTAGTCGTGCCCATCCAAGCTTGGAGTCCCATACACCTGGTTGATGGCGCGACTATCGAAGGGGATCAAATTACCCCAGACTCGCACCAAGGAAGGACCGTCTGCCATAGCATTTGCATAGAATTTCTTTACCACCGAAATTATTGCAGACTCGGGTGGCTTGGTGTAGTGGATCCATTTCATAGCCACAATCATGGACATCATATCACTGTCTATCTGATTATCTGGCCTTAGCCCTCTTTCTGGCACTAAACTCTGCTGCAAAAAAATTTGGGTGTAGCACTTGTAGGTTTTCTCAATTACAAATTTCGTAGTATCCCATCTGGAAGGAGTGGTTCTGGATACTGGTGAAGGAGGGGGACCTATATTAGTGCAAGGATGCTTTGAACCAATAACACTTTGTCAACTAAAATCCAAGGACACAAAGAAAATGCAACAACCGAAAACCCCAAACTAATTCTATCTCTCGAATTTCTCACACCCAAGTAATAACAAAGAAGGATTACAATAGAATTTTTCAGATACTAATTCCCTACCTCGTGCTTCTTTTAAAGAGTTAGGCGTTGTGATGACCCGAAAATTCAAATCATCCAGAATTTAGGTTTAAAGAATTAGTTATTAATAAAACTAATTTTTATTAATACTATTATGTGCTATGTGTTTATTAATCATTCTAGAACCTAGGATGATTATAAGTCGGAAGTATTCTGGCTACGAGCTAGATTGAGCGAATAAGAATTTTCAAGACGAAAATAAAAAAAATTCGGGAACAAAAATATTTCCGGGGAAAAAGATGAAATAGGCACTATTCATCCGTTTTTGCTCGGAGATTTATTTTGAACTTCCAAAAAATGCGTAATGATATAATTTTGAGTCGTGAGGGACTATTCCATAATATTTCAGTTATGGCAAAAACAAAGTTTTTGCCTGCGGACTTAAAACCTAAGGGTTAGGAAAAGTGAGTTCCGAGAATTTAATGATGTCGTATAATAATTAGGGTTATTATGCGTAAGAAATACGAGTGTAATACTAGTTATTATATGAGTATAGTACGAAAAATTATTACGACGTATAATACGAATATCGTATGAACTATATACGAAGATAATACGAGAATGAGATGTGTAGAATAGGATTAGTCTTAATGGCTAAGTAAATCATAAATTAAGTAAACTTAATAGCTAAGTAAAGTGCTTATGCTTAAGGGCTAAGTAAACATAAGCGCTAAAAAAACTTAACGACTAAGTAAACATAAGGGCTAAGAAGACTTAATGACTAAGTTAATGTGGATACGAAGTTAACTTAGGGCTTAAGCCTTGAGTAGTAAGGAGGTTAAGGGGGGCGAAATAACCAAATTGCCCTAGCTTTGGATTTTCTATAAATAGAAAGCCTTATATTCATTTGATGGGATTTTGAAAATCCTACATCTTAGAGAGAGAGAGAGAGAGAGCTCGGCAGAAGAGGGAAAAGGAAGAGCATGAGCATGAATGATCGGATCGAAAGTGATTGTGAAATAGAAAATCTTGCAAATCGCCGGCTTTGTCTAGCGGAAGAAAAATAAAGAAGAGAGGGAACCTAAAACCTAACTTCTAATAGATTTTCTTTAAGTTTTCTATGTTAAAACATAACTTAATATGAATAAGGAGTAAAAGATGTTAGGAATGATTTCATATAATTGAAATCATGAGAAAACAAAGAAATAAGAATTAAAAATTTAGTTTATAAATTTCTTAAAGACGTATAAGATTCGTAAGGTTTTTGAGCGATCCGAATGTATCTTATAAGTAAGTAGGTGAAATAAGTAAGGAATGGTGTTCTATAACATCAAATTCTAATAAAAAGTGAAATCATAATCCAAAATATCGATTAACATGAAAAACGAATTAAGAACACACGAAGAACACGAAGAACGTTATTGATGGACAAATTTAAAACCATCGTAGGATAATTTTTGTTGATGGACAAGTTTAAAACCATCGCGTATAAGTTAGTTGATTATTGTAAAGACCGAGAAATTCGGATCCTTTGTAAAATACTTGAAAGAATTAAATAATGAATAAAATAATATTATTTGTTATTATATGTGTTAATAAGATGTATGTCGTTCTATAACCTAGAAACGTCGGAATATTGTAGTATTTGAACCACGTGAATGAATTAAAGTGTTTGAATTTTCAAGAAGAAAATAAATGTTTTCCGAGAAAGTTTACGAAAAACACTATCCACCGTTTATCGCTCGAAAATTATTTTTGAACTTCCGAGAAATACGTAACGTTAGAATATCAAAGCGAGATAGATTATGTAATAATAATCTAAGTATGGAAAACGCAATAATTTGCATGCGGCCTTAAATTTAGAATGTATGTATTACAACCTAATGAAATGAATTAATGTAACTTGGTATAAAATATAAGTCCATAAGCTTAAAGGTGTGAACCTATGTGGGATTTATACTAAGCCCAAGTGATTTAATGCAAGCCCAACAAGGAATTAGCTAGATTAATTAGTCAAACCTAAGCCCAAAGGATGATCCAATGGGTAAAACAATGATCCATGGTGCAACCCATGGGTGAACTTGCAGAGCAAGACCTTTATGTTGTGAGCAAGGAAAATGAATGATAAACAAGATTACTTAGGGCTTAAGTTAGGAATAGTAAGGAGGTTAGTTAAGGAGGTGGGTTGCCTAATGACCTAATTGCCCTAACCTTGAAAGTTCTATAAATAGCAAGCCCTTTAATTCATTTGAGGTTTGTTATTTTCATCGAAAAAACTCTCTCTTAAACAACTTATTTGTTAGAGCCAATAAGCACTTTGGAGTTTAATTTTCCTTTGCTAGATTTTCAAGAGAAGAGAAGTACAAGTAGTCTTCAAAGGTAATTAATATTATCTCTTTTATCTCTATCATACTAGGATGATAAGAGAAGTGTAATCTAATGAAGTTAGATACTAAGAACATGTCATAAGTCATTGATGAATGAACTTAAGCCGAATAAGTTGAATAAGCAACTTGAACCTAAATAAGTTGATGAACTTGGGAAGAACTTGCCATATGTTGTCATATGATATTAGTATGTTCAAAATAGTTTGAAAACGTTGATTGATGGACTTAAGTTCATAGTAAGTTATAAGCATGAGAATTTGTAGTTAATAAGATGAATAAGTCATTGACTTATGAGAATAAGTCAAAACTGTTAGGTTTGTAATATTCAAGAACGCAATCAAATTGCATAAAAAGTGCGGAAACGTGTAAAAATCAGAGTTTTAAAATTTTATACAAACCATATACCCGGATCACCCTTTATGCACAATTATTAATTAAACGAAAAGATAAAGAATAAAATCATACCCTTGAAGATCGAGCTTCCTCAGGTACAAGTTCACCTCCAAATCCTTTCGCGTTCATCTTGAATCCACCGGGTTTGGTTCCTTCCTTTGATTAACATTAGCCACCCAAGTGTTTGGCCTCTAGAGGTGATCTACCAAGGAAGAAGAAGAATTCAAGAAGATGGGTGGTTGGCTAAACCCTAGTTTTTCTCTATCTCTATAGAAAAAAAGCGTACTCTCCAACTATTGGAATTATTACGTATATTTTGATATCTGATATAAGACTCATCTTATAAAGATATCAAGTAACCTATTAAAATAAGGTATTATTTAATTAAACTCTTTTAATTAAATGGGCTCCCTAATCTTATTAGGGATAATTAATTAAACTCCTTTAATTAATTTTCCTCCTAATCCTATTAGGAATAAATGAGAGTACTTATATTAAATTAATTCCTAAACTCTTTTAGAAATTAAAATAATAATAATTGTAATAATATTAATAAGACTCCTCTTATTAATTTATATTTAATATTTCTAAAATATTAAATAATAAATATTAAGCTATTTAATTTATTCTATCACCATAGATTAAATTAAATATACTTACTTTATATTATTACGATTATGCCATTAACTTCTTAAATAATTATTCTTCCTTTTATGGTGTGACCCTTTAGGTTCTCCATATTAAATAGGTTGTGAATAAATCAATTAGAACAATTCTAATCTTATTTAAATAAATAAATTAAACAATTAATTTATTTAAATAAATAATATTTATTCTACAATAGGGATAAGCCTCCCTAGCGATCAACGACTTTCCAGATAATATAGATTTCAACATTAATCATTAAAGAACCTTTGAGTAAATAGTTACCGTACAATTCAATCCTTCCACCATACAATGTCCCAATTAAATATAAGACATGGAATTACTGTCAAGTCTTATTTTATTTAATTATATGTATTTCGATCCTTAAATGCACAACTCCAAATAATGCAAATTAGAAACTCCTTTCTAATTTTATTCTGCCTTGGCCAAGGACTACTGGGTTGTCATTTATCGAATCACATAGGACATTTCTCTTCTTTTAATAGAAGTGGTAGATTCTTTATTGATCATACATTATCTCCATATACAACTTATTATACCCAAGCATACCCTTTGATATACCCTAAGGGTCTTAAGGAATAAGTCAAAGTATAACTCATCTTACACAAGATACTATGATGATCTCAAGTCCAAGGATCACTTGTACTACTATCACTCACAGAATTCCTATTGACAGCAAGTAAAACTCCATTAGGTATTCCTTAGCGAGCCAACGCTCGATGAACTTATTCTCTAATAAGCACCTACATACTTGCTTTAGTGTCTCCACACAAATGATCATGAGATCAATCATCCTCATCCAATGAAGCAAGCAACGTATGTACCAATCTATCCGGATTCACTAATCCCCAATTTAGTAATCCAATGATTGGGAACTATTTTAGTTTTAAGCTTTCTAAGAATTTAGATCTCATTAGAATGATCATCATCATTATTCTAAAAGCATTGCTTAAAACTATGGGTTTATCACATATTATAAAACAACATCATGTAGATAATTAAAAGCCTTTAATAAATTAATACTTTTTATTAATAAATGAATAAGATTGTTACAAAGTATATGCTTTATCATCAAACATGATTGGCTTGTGTGCATACTACTTTCAAAAACCTACTTTGATAATAATTTGGTGTAATAAGTAACTTGAAATGTCTATATGTTGATTAAAATCCACCTGGAATGATTAGTAATGAGGTTTCGCCGGAATTTATAAGATTGGACGACAATCGTCGAATTCGTGAAATTCTCGGAATGGAAGTCGTATTTTGTGTTTGAAGTCGTAAATGTTGGTTTTGATGGAGACAAATCATATTTGGCATTATAGATTTGCGGACTCAAAAATGGCCGGATTCCGACTTAGAACGAAGAAATGAGCGTTAAACGTTCACGATCTTTATCGTTTTCGTTAAATTGGACTAATAGGTGAAATTTTAGCAAATGAAATAAAATAGATAAAATTCTTGCGTAAACGCATATAGTACGTAATTTGTGACCCGTAGGCTCTTGAACGAGTCAATTCGGACTTATAACGAAGAAGTTACGAGTCCGGGAATCTCAAATTTTGAAAAATCTATCCAAAGTTTCTGTGACACATAGTCCGCGTCGCGGCGCGACTCTAAGTCATTTAGCCGGCGCCACAACGCCAAAGTGACCTTAGTCCCCTGCAAACTCGCGCTGCAGCACAACCAATAATTCGCGTTGAGTCCGATTTACAGGCAACATAGGTGATGCTAGCGCAAGTACTAAGTGACTAAGTGTAATAACTGCGCTGTGCATGGCCAAACCTCAAGACTTAGACAATAAAGAATGTTTACAGGATGAGCATGGATGGTAATGGATGAACACTTAATTGAGGATCGTAAAGAAACATTGTTAAAATATATTAAAACTTAAGTATGCACACTTAGGGTTAAGATTAAGTCAATTACTTATGAACGTAAGAATGACGTAATGGAAAGCCGGAACCTATAATAATTAATCTAATATGTACTTAGATTGAGAAGAAGGGTAATATTATTTAGGAACGATGTATGATCATTCATGACCTAATGTGCTATGTGATGTTATTATCTAATGTAGAGACCATAAAGACGTAAAGTGCACGTGTTATATCTATAAGTAGACGCTAAAGGTAAGTACTCTAACCCTTGTTCCAGTTCGATCTGGACAAGTCTTTGTGATTCATGTATTCTTCGCATGAGTTAGTATCTGAGGAAGTCAAAGCCAATCCTTTTGGCTAGATGTATGCTATGTTATTCTATCAAGTGTTGATAAGGATTTACCAAACTAATATTGTTATGGTTTTTAAAAGTAGACTGAATATGCTAAACTGTTTTGTCGTCAAACGATAGGCACGTGAGGTTGCCACAACTTAAACGTATACACGTTTAATGAATGTAGTGTTGATCAACATAGAGTACTATAGGCTGATCACCTAGACGTGCTCGTAAGCTATGCCAGACTTACGGACTTCGTGCTGGGATGTCCTTTTCAAAGTACTTATGAAATGCTTACGGTCTTGAACCGAAATTGATGTTTTACGGAATATTATTGTCGTAAAACGTTTTGAATGAAAAGAAGTGCTATTTTGAATTATCGATAGTACTTTGTAACTATTGTTCAGTTATTAAAGATATACGATTCCTATGTTTCAAGCATGCTATTTTCCTAGAATTGTTGTACTTGCTTAGCTAGTTAGGCTCATTCTTGCTTGAACCATATGAATGCGCGCCTAAGACCTAACGTCATCGATGGATCCGGCAAGGATAAAGGGGAAGCGGCGAAACCGTGAGATTACATATGTAATAGTATAGGTTTTATAAGGAATAATATTGATATTATGACAAAGACAATGTATTGGTTGTAAAGAACCTGGGAAATGTAAATATTCTTTTGATATATATATAAGACATATCCGTTCTTTTGAGGCATTTCAATTGAATGTTTATGTGAACTGTAGCACCGTGTAGCACCATCTATCGGGTTGGAAGATACCTGGATTTGGGGGCGTCACAATTATTGTTTGGCTAGGAACGGTAGAAACGTTCATCAAGAACGGATTAAAACTTAGCTAAAACGAAGTTATGGCGAAAATTTTATAAAAGACGAACGAGAATTATAAAGTTAGTAAATGAACCTGAACGTGTAGGGTTTCATAAGAAAGTAAGAGAATGTATAAAATGTGAGTCTTGGACTCAACAACGAACGAGTTTCGAGTTCGGATGACCGAATTACGGACGAACGAACGAAGAACGTTAAAAACATAAAAATGAATGGTGAAGAACAAGCTAATCCAATGGCACATTAACGGATTCAAAATGAATTTCTATCTGAGGGGTATTAAAGTACGTAAGATAAGTAAGAGAATGGCTTGGGAACGACCTCATTCCGAGTTATAACGAATAAGATACGAAATTTCGAAGTAAGCGATTCAAGCTTGTAAAAGACTTAGAGAATTTTTCTAAGGATTAGGCTCGGCACGGCAGCGCCAGCTGAGCCTTGGGAGGCGGCGCCACAGTGGGAGGTCGGTCATTAGCTACTGGAGAGTGGTCGCCGCAGCGTGAGAGATAACGAAGGGTTTGGCACCGCAGCGTCAGACCAGGAAAGAGAGTGACGTAGGCTTGCGCCATAGCGCGAGAGGGAGGAAGGGAACCGACGCCGCAGCGCCAGTGCAGGGCAAGGCCCAGTGAGGAGAATATAACTACTCAACTCCTGGGGGTAGTGTACAAATAGATAATGAACATGTAGTTCACGTAATATAACACTTAATCAAGTAATTTAAACCTTTAGTACATGTTGAATGAAATGATCGAAAGAGATTAAAAGATCAAGAAGGTAATGAATAACGAAAGTATTAATAAGATATAAATTATCAAGAAAGCCGTAACAAATGGTAATAAGATTAATGAAAGCCGAATGTGAGTCGATAAGGAATGAATCCTGAGGTATGGCATTTAGTTGCCAGAAAGCTGTAAAGAATAAGAAATTAACTTAACAAACGTTATAGTTAATGGTTCAGATAAGTTAAGATGAGTTAGGTTGTGGTACAATCGTAACCTTTGATGGTTGACATATGGGAGCTAGGCTAAACAATTCCTTTAGAGAGCGAAGGTATATACAAAACTAGCAACCGATCTAACTCACTGTGATGGCAGTGTAGATGAGACGGGAACTTGTTTGTTGGTTGTTTTTGGGAAACCACTCTGAGTACCATATGGACTACTAGTAGAGACGCGATGTGTGCTGAATCCTAGAGAATTTATTAGAAGAAGATGAGAATATAAATCATTCAAGATGATGAACGTTTTGAGTAAGACATCACCGTATGTCATGAAACCAAAAACTGGTAAAGGAAGTTAGTCGCATAAACTTATATTGCAAGAACGTGAATCCTAAGAAGTAAAGTTAAGTAAACCAATGCGTAAGGTTAATATATGACTAATTAGTGTTTATGTTTTCTCCTTATGTGTTATATAAGAATTGGAATGAGCAGTTTAGCGTAAGCTATAGCTGGGCGTAAGGCAAGTTTCCTAACTTCATTCATATTACATGAATGCTAGTTTCTTAAACTTCTCAGATGTTGAACTTGAGAAGTTCTGTCTATGTGCAAATGTGTGATATTTGTATAAGGTGGTAGAATGTATGAGGCCTTGAGCCACAATTTGAACACTTCGGTGTTTCTATGATATGAACTGTTCTGTGATTGAGCTATTCAATACAAGTATGTTCTGTTTATACATGATCCGTTATTGTTAAGTATGTGTTAATGATTCTAGCCAGACAAGATGTGTATGAAAAAGGTAGAGGAATGAAAGTATTTCAAAGTAAAAGTGACTGATGTTTTAAGATGATAGGAATCGAGACTATTCCTATTATTCAAGCTGCTTCATAACCTTTGTTCGGTTATAGAAGTTCTAAAGAAATGTTTTAATTTCGAAGTTGTTTGTTCATTTGTTATGATTTCTTTCGGGCAATTGAATGCTCACTCTTGCTTTAAATGAAAAATAATTTTCAGCGAACAAGGTTAGAAGAACTTAAGGATTCCGTAAAGATCAAGCTGACGGTATCCCAATGAAGTACCATTCAGAAGGTGAATGAGTGAGAAGATCAAGTGAAGACTTGTAATTTAAAAAGATGAAATTGAATTATAGACTAGTTTAATGAACTGTTATTTATCCTTGGTGGAGGATAAAAGTCACTCTTGTAAGATGAAATGAATAATGTAATTACCATTATTTGTAATGAAAGAGGTTATAAGGTTTGCAGAACCTGGGATTTGAGAGTGTATGTTGTTATATTTCAGTATATAATGATGTATTTGGATGAATGATGTACTCGTGATGTACAAAATCTGGGTGTGAAGATAGACCAGATTTCGGGGCGTTACAAGCGTAAGAAGGGAGGATAGACATCAACGGTCAGAAGAAGAGTAACTATACGATGGTTGGATGGCTGAACTGTAAAAACCTGAAGCGTGCGACGATTGATTTGCCGAACGACTCTTTGGAAAAAGGGGGATGTCTCTGAGAGAAAAGAGGGGATGAACTATATTGATGTGTGGTAGAACTGCTTCAAATGAACTGAATCGCTCTATTTTAAAATAAATTCTCACTGGCGACGTTACGGCGCCAAAGTCGATTGTGCGACGCCAAAGTCGGCGCTGCGGTGAGATCTAAGATCTAAATTGGCACTGCAGCGCGACACTTAATAGGGGAATCGGTGCTGCTGTGCGATTTTCTAGCGTCTACCAACTTGTAGTAGCGCTGCGACGTGAGTTTCTAGCGTTTACCAACTTGTAGTGGCGTTGCAGCACGCGATTTGCTATGGAGAATGGCGCTGCAGCGTGAGTTTATAGTATGTTGCATCTTAATCCGGCGCTGTAGCGTGAAAGGTAGCACAAAGAGTGGCGCTGCAACGTAAAAATACAGTATGTCCAGAATGACAATGGCGCTGCAACGTGGAATATAGTGCTGCGGCGTGAGTAAGGCACTGCGGCACAAAAGTTAAGCCCAAAGCGTGGCGCTGCGGCACTGAATTGTAGTGTCTATCTACTTGCTTTGGCGCTACATCGTGAAAGGTAATGATAAGGCCGGAGCTACAGCGCGGCTTCTGCACCTCAGATACTTAGCTCATTTCCTGCAATGCCACATTTCAGATCAGTAAAACAACACAAAAATTGACTGCAAAAACTGTAATAACACATTCTAACTATTAACCAAAGACTACTAACATACTAGCATTTGATACAAAAGCTAAAAATTATACTAAAGAAAATATAGTGCAACTAATGATAACTAAAGAAAACAAAACTGAATGAAAACAAAAAACAAATTTTTGATACTAAGATGGGGTTGCCTCCCCATCAAGCGCTTGATTTAGAGTCATCGGCTTGACTTTTACCCCGCCTTACACCGGTTCTGTGATGTCCCCAAATCTGGGTTACCTGACCCTCGAGTTTGGTGTTCACGATCCATAATATGATAACATCTAACTACCCATTCATTTATGAATATAAGCTTACATAAAGTTAATTAATAGATTAACAACATTATCCCAGGTCATCTAACCTTAACATTACAAATTTACCCTTTAGATATACAAAAAGGGTTTACAAAACAACATAGTAAATATGCTTAATATAAAACTACTCCAGCACTAAGCCTTTGCCTATGTTCTGCTTAGCCCCGCTGGCCTCATCGTTCCTAGCTGAAATATTTTATTTAGCAAGGGTGAGCAACAAGTTTGCCCCAAAAGTTAAGATATATAATAAATGATATATATATATATATATATATATATATCACGAATAGAAGAGTCTAGCTTGTATAGAACTTCAACAACAATCAAACGATTTCGAGATAGCAAAATAATAATTCAATCTCAATAATAAAATTTTCTACTATTTCATACTGAATAATATATCCGATATGAAAGAGTATAATTCTTTCAAAGATTCAATAATATTCAATTGAATAAAAGGAATTAACAATACTGCAACGATCTTCAATAAAGTGGGATATACACAGATTTCATGCTGAGTGATCACAGAGGATCATGAACTAATAGAGGAATCATTTAGTTATTAAAACTAAATTACCACAAGAGTATAAATTAGTTATAAAAACTAAACTATACTCTTCTGCAAGTACCTAGAGTGTCCAACTCCTTTGTACCCTATATTATGCATAATACTCAATAATAGCGAATAGGTCGATTTACGACATTAAATTTTGTTCATCTCAGTCTTACTCCACGAGTCCGTACTGTGACAACCCCAAAACAGGTCCATTCCATCCAACCTATTCCAAGTCGCCAAATACATGGTACAGAAAACGACTACAACTTTATTACAACAATTATCGTGCAAAATACAACAACACATATGCTGTGAGTTTGGATACAAATATATACCAACTGTGACTCTCATCCCAATCTTATATAGCACGTCACAATGACACCTTACATAAAGGTATAGTCAAAAACTGTTTTAGAAATTAGAATCTTTGGGAAGTGTTCAAGGAAACCTTCGTACATTGGAGGCCATGCGTCTAGGTTATGATAGATATCATATGGCCATAGAATTATCCTTGGTTGACCCAATAAACCCCAACGAAAAATGAGAAGATTACTACCATATTCTTCCGAATGGTGAGTCTTCTCTTTACATATCATTATCTCTACTGTCTCTAATTGGGAATTAAACTCCAAACAAACACCAAGATTATATAGGTAGTGCTCGTAAATATACTCAGCAAGTGGATGAGCACAACCCTGTCGTATGATGACACGAGGTGGTATGTCATTAGACATCTTGTATGATAGTGGCAAAACACCCTTTCAACGTTGGGTTCGCCTCACCCTAGTTGATTCACCAAATATAACTACTAAATGATGACCACCGTTCTATTCCCCTGTTATCCCCCGCTCGACCCAGCTACACTTTTATTACCTGAACAAAATTGTAAAGCAAAAGGGTGATCACAACTAGCTCAGTAAAGAATATCATGACTAAAGATAAATAAATTATCAATAGCCTTCAACAGTAATAAATCAGAGATTTAGAACATATGGTAGATGATAAAACTTTACAACCATAGTTGCAGCGGAACGAGCAATCCATTAGAAGAATCAAATAGACCATAAAGTCTATTATCTTCTCTATGTTAAAAATCCACCAACAATGTTTTATCCCTGTAACATCAATCAACAGTTCTGGTCCACAATCATATGAATAACTCATAATCATAATTGTGATTCTAAATTTCTCTTCGCATCCAGGACGAAGATAATTTTTATCACCTGTCTTTACCTGAAACATCAAAGATCATGGTTATACCAAATCACAGTTCCTGTTCTTAAACATACTAATAAATTCATCTTTGCACTACGGGCCAAAGATATTCATCAACATTTCATATTTGCACTATTAGCCAAAGATATTCAACAACATGTCATCTTTGCACTACAGGCCAAAGATATTCATCAGTTGGTCATGTTCATCTAAACACCTGTTCATCTTTGCACTACTGGCCAAAGATATTCATCAGAAATCATTCATCTTTGCACTACAGGCCAAAGATATTCAGTTATATCATCATTTAGGACTGAGGATGATGAAAAATATTTTAAAGAAAATGAATCCAGTGAAACAAAAGAATAAATATTAAGGATTCGTATTTCAGCTATTCCATGTCCAAAAATACCTCATAAATAATCATAGTGGAGTAAAATTCAAGAATGATCAAAACATGGATACAATCAAAGCTAGTATCCAGAATAGATATTTTGGACAAAAAGAAAAAAATTTCTTTTTTCGGTGAATAGTGTCGTATTCGTGAATAGTGCCATATACGTGAATAGTAATTCCGACGCTAAAAGATAGAAATTTCATAAAAAAAATCATCATGCTTCGTGAATAGTACTCGTGAATAGTAACTCATGAATAGTAACTCATGAATAGTAACTCCGACATGAAAAGTTTAAATTTGATAAAAGTTCCAACCAATATTTTGGCATAATGATATTGAAGAAATAATATCATTTATGAAGAAAATAACTCCCTTACTCTCGAGAAAAGAATAGTACTTTCGATCCAAAATACTGGATATAGTGCTAAAAGAACTTGCACCGTATAGCAATACTCGAAGTACTAAAATACTTACAAAAATACGCTCGATATATAGAGAGAGAGAAATCTTTAGTTTCTGGTGTGATTATCAATTCTAACCTAAGCACCCTATTTATAGGAAAATGGTTAGAACACCAAAGCAAAAAATTTAATAAAATATTATTAATATATATATATAAATTAAATTCACACACACTAAATCAAATCCAACATCACCACCAATAATAATCAACTAAAAAAAAACGTTTTTGTTATTAAAAATAATTAAAACTTTCAAAAATCAATTATTTGAACTTGAACTTCAATAATTCATAATAAATAGCCCTTTTATCGTAAAAATTCAAATCTTGTGACTTTTTATAGGAAATTCAATTCTCCACAACTTTACGTAAGAAAGTTTTCCAAATTCCAAATGTAAATTGACCAAAATCTATAAACCAAGCGATTTTTTTCTGAAGTTATAATCAAATTTCAACCAAGAAATGGGCCCACAGACATGTTTAACATGTTTTAAACAACTTTTGCAACAAAAATATTCCTCCTCCTCATATACTCATATATCCCAAATTCATTGTAAAAATATCATTATAATATTATAATAATATAATAAAATAGTATTTTATCAGAAAAGATAAAATATCGATTTTCAACAATTGTCACTTTAAAAAAAATTTCTCCATCTATATCCACATAAAATGAATATTTTCCTTACCATATAAATCAATAATTTTCACAAATAATATTACAGAATCGCAATAATGACAACCAAGCGGTTCCCGTGAAAGAGGGGCTTTTCAATAAGAATTTATCATCATCGACTTGCAGCAAAATTAGGTGACCAAACCTCTCATTGGCAGAACTTTCTAGACATTGCCAATAATGCTATCTAATAATATTATTCAAATAATATGAATTTTTTATCTGATAATGGGAAATACTGTGCAGTGATAATTATTGAGCAACAATAATATAAAATATCAACGCAATAATTATTGAATCAATAAAATAAAATTTTGAACAGTAATTACTATAACAATTATTGAGTAGTGCCTTCTTACGTAAGAATCAATAATTCAAAAATACTGTGCAATACCGTGTGCTACTGTGCAACAACCCTTATTGCTTTACTTTACCCACTGGGTATTTCAACAGTGTTAACGGTAACAATTACGCCGTTATTTATAAAAACTCAAATTTGTTATTTTCTTCATCCGACAGCTTATTCTCATTATGGGGCCCTAAATGGTCAAAGGCCATCGAATATTCCCGACGTAAAAGAATATTCCCCGACACAAACGAATATTCCCCGGCAATAATGAATATTATATAACCACTTGCGTATTTTGAAAAAAATTCATATATCACCCTTAACTTTAACTTTTTATCAATTTAACCATTTACTGAATAGTAATTATAAAAAAAATTGAATACTTTTATTTCATAAAATTCGGGGTCTTACAATCTCCCCTACTTATGAAATTTTGTCCCCGAAATTTACGTACCTGGTATTTCGAAGAGTTGAGAATACATTATTTTCATTTCAGATTCTATCTCTCCGGTTATCATGATTTCTCCATTGCTCATCTCCCGTGATAACTTCATTTGGGTTCCTCACTTGTTGGGAAGTCATGACAACCGCTATCCCTCGAACTACTCGATTTTGACTTGTCTGGGGCAGCATTTGGCGTCATCACTACCGTTGGAATATACTTTTCTATATGGCATATTCCTCCCTCAACTGTCTCGTCGTACCCTTGATTCATGATCTGAATCATCAATCTTCGATCCATATCGAATTCAAGTTTGACCGCCTGCATGTAGGTAATTCAAAACTCGATGTTGGGTTCTCCCAATTGCTTTCCAAAAAGAGAAATTCATATCATCTATTTTAGCCTTCTTAGATCAGACATCTCTTTCCACAATATCCACGTGTCGTGTGGCTTTTGCCCATGCATCACTTATTCTCACTCATTCAGTTTTTTCTTCTTTCAGCTCAGATTCCATCTTTATCATCTTATACTCTGCCAAAGAATGCTTCTGTTCAAGCATCACATATCGGGTAACACAAGCTTGAATTGTTGCATCCTTTTGCTCCACGACCGTCTGTGATTCTTCAGCCTGCTCTTCTAACTCATGAATACGATTTTGCAATTCTATATTTTGATCATATAATACCTCTAATAAACTCTCCTCAGGTACCTCTTCTTCCTCTTCTTCCTCACTCTCAGCTGTTACCTCTGCGACTATCTCAGGTGCAACTATAAATTCTTCACTCACCACAAGAATATCTCTAATTCCTTATTCGTCTGACATCACATTATCATGGTTAGTGATTAGAGGTATCCCCACAGTCTCATTCACTCCATTGTTAGCATTCTCAGCTGCCATTCTCAAATACTGCCATAAAACAAGGGTTAATTCAACAAATTAACGTATAACATAATATCCATATATTATGACCAACCAACAATTAAGCTTAGGTAGGACACACTAGCGACGGATTTACTCATCTCTCCCCTCCAAGTTCTATTCCCCGATCTTCGCCAGAGACCATATCCCTAAGCTCTGATACCAAATGTGACAACCCCAAAACAGGTCCATTCCATCCAACCTATTCTGAGTCGCCAAATACATGGTACAGAAAACGACTACAACTTTATTACAACAATTGTCGTACAAAATACAACAACACATATGCTGTGAGTTTGGATACAAATATATACCAATTGTGACTCTCATCCCAACCTTAGATAGCACGTCACAATGACACCTTACATAAAGGTATAGTCAAAAATTCTTTTAGAAATTAGAATCTTTGGGAAGTGTTCAAGAAAACCTTCGTACATGGGAGGCCATGTGTCTAGGTTATGATAGATATCATATGGCCACAGAATTATCGTTGGTTGACCCAATAGACCCCAAAGAAAAATGAGAAGATTACTATCATATTCTTCCGAATGGTGAGTCTTCTCTTGACATATCATTATCTCTACTGTCTCTAATTGGGAATTAAACTCCAAACAAACACCAAGATTATATAGGTAGTGCTCGTAAATATACTCAGCAAGTGGATGAGCACAACCATGTCTTATGATGACACGAGGTGGTATGTCATTAGACATCTTGTATGATAGTGGCAAAACACCCTTCCAACATTGGGTTCGCCTCACCCTAGTTGATTCACCAAATATAAATACTAAATGATGACCACCGTTCTATTCCCCTGTTAATCCCCCGCTCGACCCAGCTAAACTTTTATTACCTGAAAGGAATTGTGAAGCAAAAGGGTGACCACAACTAGCTCAGTAAAGAATATCATGACTAAAGATAAATAAATTATCAATGGCCTTCAACAGTAATATATCAGAGATTTAGAACATATGGTCGATGATAAAACTTTTCAACCATAGTTGCAGCGGAACGAGCAATCCATTAAAAGAGTCAAATAGACCATAAAGTCTATTATCTTCTCTATGTTAAAAATCCACCAACAATGTTTTATCCCTGTAACATCAATCAACAGTTCTGGTCCACAATCATATGAATAACTCATAATCATAATTGTGATTCTAAATTTCTCTTCCCATCCAGGACGAAGATAATTTTTATCACCTGTCTTTACCTGAAACATCAAAGATCATGGTTATACCAAATCACAGTTCCTGTTCATAATCATACTAATAAATTCATCTTTGCACTACGGGCCAAAGATATTCATCAACAGTTCATCTTCGCACCACTGGCCAAAGATATTCAACAACAGGTCATCTTTGCACTACGGGCCAAAGATATTCATCACCGGGTCATGTTCATCTAAAACACTGCTCATCTTTGCACCATCGCCAAAGATATTCATCGAAATCATTCATCTTTGCACCACAAAGCCAAAGATATTTGATTATATCATCATTTAGGATTGAGGATGATGAAAAATATTTAAATAAAAACGAATCCAAAGTGAAACAAAAGAATAAATATTAAGGATTCGTATTTTACCTATTCCATGTCCAAAAATACCTCATAAATAATCATAGTGGAGTAAAATTCAAGAATGATCAAAACATGGATACAATCAAAGCTAGTATCCGAATAGATATTTTGGACAAAAAAAGAAAAAAATTTCTTTTTTATTGAATAGTGTCGATTCGTGAATAGTCTTGAAGTGCCGATACGTGAATAGTAATCTCGACACTAAAAGATAAAAATTTCAAAAAAAAATCATCACGCTTCGTGAATAGTACTCGTGAATACTAACTCGTGAATAACTAAATGATGAAAAGAACTCATGAATAGTTGATGAAAAAGTTCCAAATTTGATAAAAATTCCAACCAATATTTCAAGATAATGATATTGAAGAAATAATATCATTTATGAAGAAAATAACTCCCTTACTCGTAAAAAAGAATAGTACTTCTGACTGAAATACTAGATATAATGCTAAAAGAACTTGAACCGTATAGCAATACTCGAAGTACTAAAATACTTACAAAAATACGCTCGATATATATATATAGAGAGAGAGAGAGAAAGAGAGAGAAATATTTAGTTTCTGGTGTGATTTTCAATTCTAACCTAAGCACCCTATTTATAGGAAAATGCTTAGAACACCAAAGTAGAAAATCTAATAAAATATTAATATATATATATATATATTAAATTGCTACGCACACTAAATCAGATCCAACATCAGCCACCAATAGTCAACTAAATCAAAAAAACATTTTTGTTATTAAAAATAATTAAAACTTTCAAAAATCAATTATTTCGGAACTTCGAAACTTCAATAATTCATAATAAATAGCCCTTTTATCAGAAAATTCGAATCTTGCAACTTTATTTTAGGAAATTCAATTCTCTACAACTTTATAGAAGAAAGTTTTTCCAAATTCCAAACAGAAATTGACCGAAATCCATAAATGGGCGATTTTACAGGCTATAATCAAATTTCAGTCAAGAAATGGGCCCACAGACATGTTTAACATGTTTTAAACAACTTTTGCAACAAAAATACTCCTCCTCCTCATATACTCATATATCCCACATTCATTGTAAAAATATCATTATAATATTATAATAATATAATAAAATAGTATTTTATCAGAAAAGATAAAATATCGATTTTCAACAATTGTCACTTTAAAAAACTTTTCTCCATCTATATCCACATAAAATGAATATTTTCCTTATCATATAAATCAATAATTAATTATTCACAAATAATATTATAATAATCACAATAATGACAACCAGCGGTTCAGAAAGAAAGAGGGGCTTTCAATAAGAATTTCTCCATCTTGGCGCGCAATTAGGTGACCAAACCTCTCCTCGATGAGAACTTTCTAAACATTTCCAATAATGCTATCTAATAATATTATTCAAATAATATGAATTATTGATCCGATAATGGGAAATCTTCGTGCAAGTTGACAATTATTGAGCAACAATAATATAAAATATCAATCGCAAAGAATTATTGAATCAATAAAATAAAATATTGAACAAGAATTACTATAACAATTATTGAGTAGTGCCTTCTTACGTAAGAATCAATAATTCAAAAATCATGTAATACCGTGGTGCTATCGCAACAACAACGCATTACTTTACTTTTTACTTTACCCACGGGGTATTCATGTGTTGTTAATGGTAACAATTACGCCGTTATTTATAAAAACTCAAATTTGTCATTTTCTTCATCCGAGCAGCTTTATTCTTTTATGGGGCCCACAAATGGTGCGTAAGGCTGTCGCATTTAATATTCCTGCACGTAAAGAATATTCCACGACCAAACAAATATTCCTCGACAACAATGAATATTTTATAACCACTTGCGTATTTTTTGAAAATAATTCATATATCACCCTTAACTTTAACTTTTATCAATTTAACCATTTCTTTGAATAGTAATTATAAGAAAAATTGAATACTTTTATTTCATAAAATTTGGGGTCTTACACGTACCACCACAATATGGTTTGGATTACTTTCAAAGAAATACTATGATTTCAATAATTAGTAACTTCATATATTACCCTTAACTTTAACTTTTTATCAATTTAACAATTTACTGAATAGTAATTATAAGAAAAATTGAATACTTTTATTTCATAAAATTCGGGGTCTTACACGTACCACCACAATATGGTTTGGATTAATTTCAAAGAAATACTATGATTTCAATAATTAGTAACAATATTAATCTAGCCGAAATCAATGGCATAGATCTTCCAATAACAATTCAGTTTATAATGAATAGAACATTATTCAATTTCACTACGTACGAATTAAAACAATCATTATAGATGTGAATAACTATCAATAATTATTCACTACCATGCTTGAAAAATAGTAACTCAAGTTGAGTTAGGAAACTTGCCTTCCGCATTGATTACAGCTACACAATAAACTTATATGCGTTTGAAAGACCTATAACCAATAATATCGGTCTCACAATTAGCACAATATTTCAGAACTTAAAATATTTTTCAAACATTTTTCTCATTTTTAAATCAATAAAATCATTTTTTTCTTATTTATTTAATTTAATAATTAAATAAATTTAATATCATTAATATTAATTTAATAATGAAAATTCTCTAAAATATTAAAAATCACATTTTATAACTCAAAGTATTTTTAAATATATTATTCTTATTTAAAATGATTTTTCAATAATTAAAATTATTTTTCTCTAATTTATTTAATATACTAATTAAATAAATTAAATATCATTTTATTCAAATAATTATAATTATTAAAGAAAAATGTCCCAAATAATTAAAAGTTATTTTTCGAAATTTAAAATGATTTTTTAAACCATTTTTAGTAATTTTTATAATTTATTTCTATTTTTAGGCATTTTCCGAAATATTAGAAATTAAAAACTAAATAAACCGTCGCTATAGGTCTTTAGCGACAGTAACCGTCGCTGTTGGTGTTCTTGAGCTCAAGAACACTAACAGCTTCGTGTTTAAGGTTCAACGTTTGACCACTAATGATTCTCTATGTAATAATTTTTGGGCAAGCTTGAAATGTGGTCTTGTAGTTCTTATGACACACTACAACATCCAACCTACATCGTGTTCTAATAACAAACACATAAGGAGATTTGATCTCCCAAACTAAGTGTCAGACAACTCCTTGGTTTTCTGGGTAACATAGAAACCCGGGCAGTTTATGGGTACCACTTTGTGGCCCGATTATTATAGTGTTCCGGTCATCAAATCAGTTAGGTTATGGTCTACAGCTATACTACTAGTGTCAAGGCCTAGTTACGTAACCCCATCTCAGTTAAACAACATTCAAAGCTCCAGATTTAATCCGGTCAAACGCTGACAGAAAGCGTGTTCTTCATTTTTCTGGAAAATTCCCAGAAATAAAATTCAGTGCAAGTGGCTTACTTTGAACACCAATTACGATCGATCTATTGACTTTTTTAATGTTCTACAAGCATTGAGTTATAGTCCATCTTACAGGCTCCAATATGGTTACAAAAAAACATCAAGCAACTTATACACTAATAGATATTAAGCCCAAAAAAGTTGTCAGACGTTGATCAAGGCTTTCTGGGTTACCCAGATTTGGCCCAGTCAACGTTGGTCAACGGGTTTTGACCGTTAATATCTTCAAATCCAGACATTACATGGTACTGAATCCACTTGCAGATTAAAGACCACATACCAGGCTACATGTAACAACTTTAAAATAACAACAATAGTAAACGACCAATGATCTGTGACCACTGACATTTCTTGTCAGACCATAAAAATTGCTCAAGAACAGATTTTGAAAAACATCTTTTTAAGGCACTTTGATGCTATGGATTCATGATAGATCATCATAAATCTTCATAAAACATCCATTAGCAAGATTCTAAACACAAAAACACAAAAATTATCTAAGCATATAAGATCAAAAGCTAGCTAGGGTTTATACTTTCTCTTGAATATTCTTTGATCTTTGATCTCCTTAGTTGTTCTTGGTGATATAGGATCTATTTAGGGAACTGATCTACTTGAGATTTTTGGAGGTTAGGAGAGAGAAGGGGTTGGTGAGAGCAAGTTAGCAATTTTTGCAATTTTGGTGAACTTTCTCTCTCCAAAACTATTTATATTACCTTGATTCATGCATGATCTAATATTTTCGGCTGAGTTGTAGAGATTTTGTGTCACCAAAGTCAAATTAGTTGGTTACCTACTAAAGTTGATGGCCATTTAACAATTTATCTAAATAAAAATCCAAAAAGGGTATTTTAGTCATTTACAAAATAATTTTAATGGCATTCTTGCCAAATGCACAAACCCTTATGGTTTAACCCTTAGGTTTTAACCCTTAGGGTTTTAACCCTTAGGGTTTAACCCTAAGATTCTAACCCTTAGGTTTTAAAACATCCAATTCTAGAATTTTCTAACTATGGTTTAAAATAGAAAATTAAGAATTTCAAAAATGTAATTATGGTTTTAAATAGAAATTAATATTTCTAAAGTATAATTAGGGTTTCCTAATTATATTAACACATACCAATCACTTTAGGCTTGCTAATTAGGATTAGGGTTTCCTAATTAGGGTTTAGGATTTTTTGAATTTAAAATTAGGGTTTTAATTTAAAAAATAAAATTTCCAAATTACAATTAGGGTTTCCTAATTAAATTAGGGTTTCCTAATCACATTAGTGTTTAATAAATATATTAGGCCTTCCAATTAGGATTAGGGTTGCCTAATTATGGTTTAGAAATCCTGAATATAAAATTAGGGTTTCCCGGCTTTCGATTAGGGTTTCTAACTATGCGTTTGGGTTTCTAATCCTGAGATTAGGGTTTCTATTCTCTTATTAGAGTTTATTAATTTTAAACCTTATCCGATCAATCATTGATCATTATCAACATACAATACAAACACATTCTCATTAATATAATTATTTTTTCTACCGAATCCCGTTCTAAAAATTAGGGTTAGGGTTTCTATTCTCCGTTAAGCACAACTCTACTCCAAAATTTTTAGTCAATACACAAATTGACCTTCTCGAGACTCGTATCACAGAAACTTGTCACCAAATTAATAATCAATATTAATATTAAAAAAAAATTATTCATAAATTTTGGATTGTTCGAAATCCCGGGTTATCACATTCACCCCTCCTTAATAGGATTTCGTCCTTGGAATCACCGCTTTCTTATTCTCTACAATCATTTAAAGTTGTATCATCAATTTATTTTTATCAACACAATATTCATTTGTGTCTCCAATTCTAACCTGTGACTTGAATCTATTAAAGAAAACAATTCAAAGTAATTATCTAACTCAATATTACTCGCATAATTTAAGTATTAAGCGAAATCGTTACCTGTTGCCACCTCTTAAATGACATCGTGCATCTCATGCCATCATATTAAATGTACTGTCAGTTTGGTCTTCCCAAATTGAGCATGTCCTTTGATCGCCAGTGTTCCACTGTTATTTCCTTTACTGTTACTTCCTCGTTCTGCATTCTTCTTTGGACAGTTACGAATTTGATGTTCTAGCGATCCACATGAAAAACAACTTGATATCTTCTTTGGACTTGGACAATTTGAAGAGATATGTCCCTCTTGTCCACAGTTAAAACACACTCCTTTCCCCTTCAAACATATTCCCGGATGCTTTTTACCGTAACTTGCACATGGCTCACCTCTTTTTCTATTATCCCTTGTCTTATTACCCGACTGGGTATTCTCGCTCCATTTCCTCTTATTCGGATTACTACCACCACTACTTCCACCATCATTTGTCTTCTTCTTCTTATCCTTATGAAATCGAGACGCAGCTTCGCTCCCTCCTTCAGTAATTAACGCTTTCTCCAGTAAAGCCGCGAACGTATTGATCTGCAATACCGTTACCTTGGTGAATATCCCTGGCTTCAGCCCATTCTCGAATCTTCTCGCTTTTCGTAATTCTGTATCCACCTGATGAGGTGCAAATCTTGTTAATTCATTGAATTTGGCGGCGTATTCCGCAACCAACATATTCTCCTGTTTCAATTCCAAAAAGTTTACTTCCATTCTTGCTTGCATACTTTCTGAGAAATAATTTTCAAAAAATAATTCCTTAAACCTTGTCCAGGTTACTACTGCTGTACCGTCTCTCGCCTGATTTGTCTCCCACCAATAATTAGCTTCTCCCTTCATTAAGTATGTTGCAAAAGCCGTCTTCTGTTCTTCTACCACTCACGCAATGACGAATGCTTTATCCATCTCCTTTATCCAAGTTTGGGCTTCAATTGGATCCGTGGTCCCTTTGAATTCAGGCGGTCCTACCATTTTAAAGTCCTTGAAATGTGTCAATCTTTCAGTTGGTTGATTTTTCGCTCTTCTTCTTGCAGCTGGAGCCATATTTTCCATAGCTTCGGCAATCATATTTGCAAATTTTTGCATTGGGTCAGCTTGACCCCCTTCATTATTTATCGACTGCTCTTCTCTTTGATTTCGATTCTATAGTCTAGGTGGCGTGATCTGGTTTAATTAAAAATCTTACATTAATTCTCTTTCCCTATACTAATTCTTAACACAATACGAATTCAACACATAATTCTCATATAATCACATATTTATTCAAATAGCACATAGTACATATAGTACTTAACACATTTACTATCCCTTTTTTTTATATATCGTATCAGGATTAACAACAAAATCTTTACACAAAAAGTTGCAATTCTCCATTTACACATAGTTATTCCCAGTTCGTCAAACTTACCACACTTATGAGTTCAAGAACTTATCACAATTATATGAGTGTATGAACTTATCCTAGTCAGACCTTTGGCGTCCATTCACTGAGGGGTTCAAAACATTTCAAATAATTATGAGTCATGAACTTACCATAAGTATGAGTTTTAAGAACTTATAAAGTAATCTTAATCTTATATTCATATAGAAAATAAAGATTTCATTCATACAAACATATTATTGCATTTATAATCACGCAATTAATAAATAGTACTTTTCAGTACACTGCACATACAACTACAAACGGTTACTATCCCATTGCGACAAAAGTCGGGATTAATTTCTAAAACTTTACACAAAAAGTGGAGGCATACAAAAGTTATCTCCTATTCCTACCAAAGCGAATATTATACTCCAAAAGATTATACTCCTCACACTTAATCTTTCTTCCGTCCACTTCCTCCATCTTTCTTCCTTTTAAGACAATTCTTAACCCTATGACTCGTTCCACCACATGCACAACATCCTCCTTTCTTTGGTTTAGGACAATTTGGTGATAGATGTCTTTCCTGACCATAATTATAACATACATTTCCCCAAATGGTTCTTTCCACACTTACCATATACTAGTTTCTTCTTTGAATGTGAATTCTCTGTGTTGTTGTCGCTGTCGTAGTTCTTTTTCCTTTTATTACTTTTCTTTTTCTTACCTACCTCTTTAGATAATACACTACACTTAACCCTCATTCTATCGACTTGTGCCTTCAAATTATTTTGTTCTTTTGTCATCTCACGTAATGCTCTTTTTGTCTTCCATAATTCCTCCAGAAGAAGTACTTTAGTCCTTGAGTCTTGAACTTCTGCAGATGCTTGAGCTTCTTCGATTGCTACTTTTCCTTCTTCCCCATCTTTGATCTTTATTTCTGGCTCCACTTTTGTCTCTTTAGAATATACTTCTTCTTCTTCATCCAGCTCCATCTCAGGGTACTCATCATGATCGCTTGCTAGATTTACCATGGGTTCTTCATCTCCCAACTTCTCAACCGATTCGCTTTGCGCTGGCACCTCGGCTTCTAGCATTGGTGCAACAACCGCTAACATCTCCACACTCATTTGGTCTTCTTCTGACATCCTACAATCAGTTTAAATAACTTGATTAGTACTTCATTAGTACTAACTCCTCACACTATGTGTACAGTTATCTCATTATTGATGCACTTCGGTAATCCCTCACTTAGAACTCTAAATGAGTTTTCTCTATTTTGCGTATGGTTATAATCCTAGGGTTTTCCCCCACCCCACTTAAGGTTTATAACCTACAGCTTTGATACCAACCTGTGACGCCCCCAAATCCGGGTTACCTGACCCTCGAGTTTGGTGCTCACGATCCATAATATGATAACATTTAACTACCCATTCATTGATGAATATAAGCTTACATAAATTTAATTAATAGATTAACAACATTATCCCAGGTCATCTAACCTTAACATTACAAATTTACCCTTTAGATATACAAAAAGGGTTTACAAAACAACATAGTAAATATGCTTAATATAAAACTACTCCAAAGACTATGCCTTTCGCTTTTGTTTCGCTTAGCCCTCACTGGCCTCATCGCTCCTAAATTTGAAATATTTTATTTAGCAAGGGTGAGCAACAAGTTTGCCCCGCAAGTTAAGATACATAATAAATGATATATACATATCACGAATAGAAGAGTCTAGCTTGTATAGAACTTCAGCAACAATCAAATGATTTTGAGATAGCGGAATACTAATTCAATCTCAATAATAAAATTTTCTACTATTTCATACTGAATAACATATCCGATATGAAAGAGTATAATTCTTTCAAAGATTCAATAATATTCAATTGAATAAAACGAATTAACAATACTGCAACGATCTTCAATAAATTGGGATATACCCAGATTTCATACTGAGTGATCCCAGAGGATCGTGAACTAATAGAGGAATCATTTAGTTATTAAAACTAAATTACCACCAGAATATAAATTAGTTATAAAAACTAAACTATACTCTTCTGCAAGTACCTGGAGTGGCCAACTCCTTTGTACCCTATATTATGCATAATACTCAATAATAGCGCATAGGTCGATTTACGACATTAAAATTTGTTCATCTCAGTCTTACTCCACGAGTCCATACCACCACAATATGGTTTGGATTACTTTCAAAGAAATACTATGATTTCAATAATTACTAACAATACTAAACTAGCCAAAATCAATGGCATAGATCTTCCAATAACAATTCAGTTTATAATGAATAGAACATTATTCAATTTCCTTACATACGAATTACAACAATCATTATAGATGTGAATAACTATCAATAATTATTCACTACCATGCTTGAAAAATAGTAACTCAAGTTGAGTTACGGAACTTGCATTCCGCGTTGATTACAGCTACACAATAAACTTATTTGCGTTTAAAAGACCTATAACCAATAATATCGGTCTCATAATTAGCACAATATTTCATAAAACGCACACTGTAATTCACAGTCAATCTGTCCTAAACACATTACCACATAGCCACATTAGTGTTTATAACCAATATAAACACTTAATAAGTCTAACTATTTCAGTCTGGTTGGACTTTGGACCATTCGATGTTCTGGTCACCCTATCCGACAATTAACACATTAATTGTCATTTAAACTTGGTCTCTATGCTTCAATATTATTTTAGATAACTCAAATATCGTTTATAATATTTTTTTCAGAAGCTTTTAATAATTTATAAACAATTATTATAATTTATAATAATTTTTCAAACACTTAAATTATTTTTAAATGATTTAATTATCAAATAATCTTATCATTATTAATATTTAATAATATAAAAATATTAATAACTTACTTGTCAAAACATTAAAGTTATTATTAATAACTTCAAATATTTTATATCATTAATATTCTACTTAAATGATTTTTAAAATAATTAAAATCATTTTTAAATCATCACCATTAATATTTAAATACTAATGAAATTATTATCCAAATATTAAAACTCATTAATTATAACTTAAAATATTTTTAAAATATTTTTCTCATTTTTAAATGATTTTAAATCAATAAAATCATTTTTATCTTATTTATTTAATTTAATAATTAAATAAATCTAATATCATTAATATTAATTTATTAATGAAAATTCTCTAAAAATATTAAAATCACATTTTATAACTCAAAGTATTTTTAAATACATTATTCTTATTTAAAATGATTTTTCAATAATTAAAATCATTTTCTCTAATTTATTTAATATACTAATTAAATAAATTAAATATCATTTTTATTCAAATAATTATAATTATTAAAGAAAAATGTCCTAAATAATTAAAAGTTATTTTTCAGAATTGAAAATGATTTTTAAAACCATTTTTAGTACTTTTTATAATTTATCTCTATTTTTAAGCATTTTCCAGAATATTAGAATTTAAAAACTAAATAAACCGTCGCTATAGGTCTTTAGCGACAGTAACCGTCGTTGTTGGTGTTCTTGAGCTCAAGAACACTGACAGTTTCGTGTTTAAGGTTCAACATTTGACCACTAATGATTCTCTATGTAATAATTTTCTAGGCAAGCTTGAAATGTGGTCTTGTAGTTCTTATGACACACTACAACATCCAACCTACATCGTGGTCTAATAATAAACACATAAGGAGATCTGATCTCCCAAACTAACTGTCAGACAACTCCTGGGTTTTCTGGGTAACCCAGAAACTCAGGCAGTTCATGGGTACCATTTTGTGGTCGGATTATTATAGTGTTCCGGTCATCAAATCAGTTAGGTTATGGTCTATAGCTATAGTACTAGTGTCAAGGTACAGTTACGTAACCCCATCTTAGTTAAACAACATTCAAAACTCTAGATTTAATCCAGTCAAACGCTGACAGAAAGCGTGTTCTTCATTTTTCTGGAAAATTCCCAGAAATGAAATTCAGTGCAAGTGGCCTACTTTGACCAACTGTTACGATCGATCTATTGACTTTTTTAATGTTCTAAAAGCATTAAGTTATAGTCCATCTTACAGGCATCAATATGGTTACAAAAAAAACATCAAACAACTTATACACTGACAGATATTTAGCCCAAAAGAAGTTGTTAGACGTTGATCAAGGCTTTCTGGGTTACCCAGATTTGGCCCAGTCAACGTCGGTCAACGGGTTTTGACCATTAATATCTTCAAATCCAGACATTACATGGTACTGAATCTACTTGCAGATTAAAGACCACATACCAGGATACATGTAACAACTTTAAAACAACAAAAATAGTAAACGGGCAATGATCTGTGGCCACTGACATTTCTTGTCAGACCACCAAAATTTCTCAAGAACAGATTTTGAAAAACATCTTTTTAAGGCACTTTGATGCTATGGATTCATGATAATAGATCTTCATAAAACATCCATTAGCAAGATTCTAAACATAAAAACACAAAAATTATCTAAGCATACAAGATCAAAAGCTAGCTAGGGTTTATACCTTCTCTTGAATATGCTTTGATCTTAGATCTCCTTAGCTGTTCTTGGTGATATAGGATCTGTTTAGGGGACTGGTCTACTTGAGATTTTCGGAGGTTAGGAGAGAGAAGGGGTTGGTGAGATCAAGTTAGCCATTTTTGCAATTTTGGTGAACTTTTTCTCTCCAAAACTATTTATATTACTTTGATTCATGCATGATCTGATATTTTCGGCTGAGTTGTAGAGATTTTGTGTCACCAAAGTCAAATTAGTTGGTTACCTACTAAAGTTGATGACCATTTAACAAGTTATCTAAATAAAAATCCAAAAAGGATATTTTATTCATTTACAAAATAATTTTAATGGCATTCTTGCCAAATGCACAAACCCTTAGGGTTTAACCCTTAGGTTTTAATCCTTAAGGTTTAACCCTAAGGTTCTAACCCTTAAGTTTTAAAACATCCAATTCTAGAATTTTTGAATTATGGTTTAAAATAGAAAATTAAGAATTTCAAAAATGTAATTATGGTTTTAAATAGAAATTAATATTTCTAATGTATAATTAGGGTTTCCTAATTATATTAACACATACCAATCACTTTAGACTTTCCTAATTATGGTTTAGGATTTTCTGAATTTAAAATTAGGATTTTAATTAAAAAAATAAAATTTTCAAATTACAATTAGGGTTTCCTAATCACATTAGTGTTTAATAAATATATTAGGCTTTCCAATTAGGATTAGGGTTGCCTAATTAGGGTTTAGAAATCTCAAATATGAAATTAGGGTTTCCCAGCTTTCGATTAGGGTTTTTAACTATACATTAGGGTTTCTAATATCTTATTAGGGTTTATTAATTTTAAACATTATTTAATCAATCATTGATCATTATCAACATACAATACAAACACATTCTCATCAATATAATTATTTTAATTATATTTTCTACCGAATCCCGTTCCATAAATTAGGGTTAGGGTTTCTATTCTTCGTTAAGGACAACTCTACTCTAAAATTATTAGTCAATACACAAATTGACCTTCTAGAGACTCGTATCATAGAAACTTATCACCAAATTAATAATCAATATTAATATTAAAAAAAATTACTCGTAAATTTTGGATTGTTCGAAATATCGGGTTATCACATGTTCTCCCAAGGTGATGGAGGTGTTTTTCTGGTCGACCTCGCCTCCCCAATAGTGCTTCAAACGATGTCCATTTACCTTGAAGGTTTTGTCTGAGTGAGGATCTTTAACCTCAATAGCCCAAAAGGATACACCTTATTTGTAACGCCCCGAAATTCGATCTATCTTCACACCCGGATTCCGTACGTCACGAGTACATCATTCATCCAACATACATCATTATATACTAAAATATAACAACAAACATTCTCAAATCCCAGGTTCTAAAAACCTTATAGCCTCTTTCATTACAAATAATGATAAATACATTATTCATTTCATCTTATAAGAGTGACTTTTATCCGCCACCAAGGATGCATAACAGCTCATTAAACTAGTCTATAGTTCAATTTCATGTTTCTACATTACAAGTCTTCAATTGATCTTCTCGCTCATTCATATTTTGAATGACAGTTCATCTGGATACCGTTAGCTTGATCTTTACGGGATCCTTAAGTTCTTCTAACATCGTTCGTTGAAATTTTTTTTCATTTAAAGCAAGGGTGAGCATTAAATTTCCCATCAAGTCATAACAGTTGAACAAACAACTTCAAGAATTCAAACATTCCTTTAGAACTTCAATAACTGAACAAAGGTTATGAAGTAGCTTGAATAATAGGAATACTCTCAATTCCTATCATTTTAAAATAATATTCACTTTAACTTTGAAATACGTACTTTCATTTCTTCTACCTTTTTCATACACATTCTGTCTGGCTAGAATCATTAGCACATACTTAACAATAACGGATCATGTATAAACAGAGCATTCTCTTATTGAACAGTTTAATCACAGAACAATTCATCTCATTGAAACACTGAAGTGTTCACATTGTGGCACAAGGCCTCATACGTTATACCACCTTGTACAAATATAACACATTTGCGCATAGACAAAACTTCTCAAGTTCAACATCTGATAAGTTTAAGAAACTAGCATTCATTTAGAATATTAATAAAGTTAGGAAACTTGCCTTACGCACAGCTATAGCTTACGCCGAACTGCTCTTTCCAATTCCTATGTAGCACATCAGGAAAACAACACATACACCAATTAGTCATGTATATTTGACTAATGCATTGGTTTATTTAACTTTAATTCTTAGGGTTAACATTCTTGCAATATAAATTTATACGACTAACTTTCATTACCAGTTTACTACTTCATGACATACGAAGATGCCTTACTCATTACATTCATCATCTTTGATGATTTATAATCTTATCTTCTTTTTATAATTCTTCTAGGACTCAGCACACATCACTTCTCTGCTAGTAGTCCATATGGTACTCTGAGTAGTTTCCCATAAACAATCAATGTAACGCCCGAGAATTTCAAGTTTTTAATGAATTAAATTTTTATTTGATTATGTGGATTAAATGAATTTAATTGATTAATTATGTGAGTAAGATGTTTGAAGGTCGTTTTATGACCTATAATGTGTGAATGTGGTTAGTATTCTGGCTATGTGCTAGGATTAATTGTTTTGAATTATCAAGACGAAAAAAAATATTTTCTGAGAATTTTAGGTTCGAAATTCTGAGAAACGCGTAATGATAGAATATGAGGATATTATGGAATATCCAATAATATTTACGTTATGGCAAACGAAGTTTTCGCCTGCGGACTTAAAACCTAAGGGTTTGTGAAAGTGATTTCTGAAAGGGGAATAAAAGGCGTATAATCATTTTGGTTATCATACGTATGGGATACGAGTATTATACTAATTGAATACGAGTATGGTATGAAGAATAGAATAACGTATAATGCGAATATTGTATGAGTACTAAACGAAGGGAATACGGGAGTTATACGCGTAGAATACGAGAAGTTCTAATGGATTTTGAGTTAAGGATTTGGTAGAATTCAATTGGACTTGGATTAATATCAAGCCCAACGAATTATGTAAGCAAGCCCAAGTCAAGGCCCAATTTTAATTTAAGTCAAACCCAAACCAAGAAAACGAACCGCGGGTCGAACCGGCGGGTCACGGGATGGGTAAAACCCATGGGGCAACCCATGGGATTATCCATGAAGGAGGTGGGCCGGCCACTTGGACACCAAGTAAAGTGATTACTTGGTGGCTAAGTTGGAGAGGAGGTTGAATAGTAAGGAAGTGCCATTTGGACCATTTTGCCCCATGTTGATTGCTTATAAATACAAAGCTAGGGTTTGTCTTTTAGTGTTTTACAAATATTGTCCAACCTATATTGAGAGAGAGAAAGAGTTAGAAACACCTAACCAATTTACTTTCAAGCAAACCATAAGGCGTTTATCAAGAACGTGAAGAACGACAAAGGTAAAATTTCGTAAACATTAATCTTCATCTTTTTCGAGTTCTTTCTCGTAGAGAATCGTAGATTGGTGGAGCATGTTTTGTGCGGAGGAATAAGGATGACCATTAATAATGAAAACATTGATAGGTCATGGTTGAACGAAAATCGTAAGTGTTTACGTAAGTTAAAAACCAAAGAAAGTCATGAACGTGAACTTAATTATGGCGAATTTTGCACAAATAGACGTTAAACATTGAAAACGTAGAAATCTCGGATTAAAGGTCAAAAGTTGTCGTGTGACTTGAAAACGTTGGTTTTCAATGCCAACATATGAGAAAGGGTATTTAAGAGTCGTGGATGCAAGAATCGTCGAATTTTGACTTATAACGAAGAAAGCGAGTATTGAACGGTCGAAAGCGATAAACGAACGCTCAAAATGAACTAAAAGGTGAATTCCGAGTTAACGGATTTGAAAATGTGAAATTCTTATATGAACACCTAGAGTATATAATTTGTGAGTTATGGGCTTTCGAATGAGTCAATTCGGATGTAAAACGAATAAATTATGAAGCCGGGAGTTTTGTTGGAAAAACCAACTGTATCGCCTAATCTGGTGTATTGGGGAAGGCAGCAATACTAAACCCAAACACAAAAGGGCCGCGTCGTAGTGCCATATCCGGGCGTGTCCCTTGTTAACTGGCGCCGCAGCACCGAGTTATTACTAGGGATGCCGCGCCGCAGCGCTGTGAGTTTAAAAGAGTTGACCAAGTTAGATTTTAGTTTCAATTGAAGGTAAACTAATAGGAAGACAATGAAATTAGTTAAGGTACATAATAAGACTGACCTTAAATCACTTATGAAGTGATAAAGTTAGAAGATTAGATATGGTTTGATAAGTATTAAATGAAGAACGCAAGAACGTAATAAGTGAACCGTGAATGATGTTCAAATGTTAGTACTTCACCAATAAAGATCAAATGTCGGTTAATAACGTAAGAACGGTAACAAGCCGTAACGAAGTATAGAAAGACGAATTGAATTTATTAACGAGATAAATTCAAGACATAGAAGAGAAAGAAGTTGGTTAGAATGATAAAGCTAGTTGTTTGTTAACTAATTACAGTGTGCTTTGTGAATATATCATGTAAATCCTATAAAGACTGAGAATTAATTGAATAGTATATTCAAAGACGCTTGAAGGCAAGTCTTTCTTAACGCTTGTCTAACCTCCGTGTTAGCCAAGTTTTCTATGATTCATGTTATAAGATAACATGAGTGGTTTTAAAGAAAGAGTCGATGCCTATTTTTACTCGGCTATACAAGTCTTGAAGAATTGATTGATTTGTGTACAAGTCTTTCGATATAGAACTGTTAACGCTATCCTATGCCAAGTATTTGGTACGGATGTAAAGGTTAGTTTGTCTATGAATAAACAAAAGTATTTTCATCGATTATTCGATGGGCACGCGAGGTTGCCAAATATTAAACGTAAATACGTTTAACGGAAGAGTGTTGATCAACATAGAGTACAATAGGCTGATCACATAGAAGTGCTCGTAAGTAAAGACGGATGGATGGCCTTAGTGCCGGATGTCCTTTTCAAGTATAAAACGGAAAGAGTATGTTCATGGTCTTTTGACCAGTTCAGAATTCCTAAGCTATTATATATATACTTTGGAATCGTTGTTATGAAATGAGACATACTATTCAAATGTTTTATAGTGCTTCGTAGTTAATTGTTCTGTTATATAAGCTGAGCATATAATTCTCAATGTGATATTCATATGATTACTTGTTAGACTTGTTGAGTTAGTTATGCTTATTCTTGGTTAAACCATATGATTGCAGCTAAAGCCGGACGAACTGAGTGCTCTAAGAGAGATAAAGGCAATGCTAAGATGGACAATTAATCATCCTGTAATAGATTAGTGTATATGTATGTAATATACTTATGAAGAACAAAGAATGTATTCGGCTTATGAACCTGGGAAAGGATTTATTACTAATGTAATAAGAATATAGTAATTACACTCATTTTATTGTTATCTCAATGGAATGACTATATGAATTGTAGTATCGTGGAGCACCATCTGTCGGGTTGGAAGATACCCGGATTTGGGGGCATCACAATCAACAAACAAGTTCCCGTTTCATCTACACTGCCATCACAGTGAGTTAGATCGGTTGCCAGTTTCGTATATACCTTCGCTCTTTCAAGGAATTGTTTAGCCCAGCTCCCATATGTCAAACATCAAAGGTTACAATTGTACCACAACCTAACTCATCCGAACTATTAAACTTTATTGTTCGTTAAGTCAACTTCTTATTCCTAATGGCTTCCTGGCAAGTAATTGCCATACCTCAGGATTCATTCTTTATCGTCTAAGTCATACAATCTTTTGTATACTTAGAGCGATCATTCAAGTTAATCATTAACTCGGCTTCATTACGTTAACGTCATTGTCTTTAATTCAGTTATTTACCATTCATGGTTTAATTATTGATTTTCATTATCTTACGGTCAAACCATACAAAGGGTGTAGATTCTATCTGTTTAGTATTTGTGTACACTCAACCTTCACGTCGATTAAAGTTTTCAACGCTTACATTTCATTCTATCATTTCCTATCAGAATCACGATCGGCTTCCATTAATCTTATTAACGTTCACTATAGCTTTCTTGATAACATTCGTTATTATTTCTTAATGTTGAAGCCATACGGTTCGCCGTATGCTAAGACCGGTCATTCAACGCAACTACGTTGCATTCACAATGCTATACACTTTACACTTATCTCTCATTACCACAACATAACATCGAAATGTTATTCAATACCCTCGTCACTCAACGTCTAAGGAATCACAATCATAGCAATCCCCCACGTTTGTTTATCGCGACTACGGTCCCCGGATATCGGTTCCGTAACACGCGTCTACATTCTTTGTCTTTTAATCTCGCTTAATCTTTCTATTCAATCTTTACTAAAGGTTTAAATCACTTGATTACGTATTACATTAGTGATAATTAGGTTTTATACCTACTTATCCGGTATCTGTTACTTGAATTAGTTTGTTATATTCATGTTTCTTAGTTACTTTTCATACATTCTATGTTATTTTGTAGGCTATGACACAACATTGGCATGAAGAAGCAAGGAAAAGCAATTCAAACATCTTTTGAACAAAAATATGTAAGCACGTGCAAGAAGGGAAGATTGCAGGGTTTTTATCACTAAGTGGGATGCATGTTCTTGGCTTGGAACTTGGATTTTATAGTAGATCTACTTCTTAGCTTTCTGTAACATCTTGAATCATCCCAATCAGAGTTCGGATGCGAGAGTTATGGCCTTTTTTTCAACAAAGATCAAAGCTAAGAGTTGTCATGTTTGCCATTTACATAGTATCTACTTCAAGCTCGATTTTGGCCTTGATCAGGACGCAATCTGTCAATCCTCAAAGAATTAAAGTTATAGATATTGTCGATATCTTCGATTTGATAGGTGTCAAGGCCCGTAACTCCTAGCAGATCAAACGTTATGCCTATTTTACCAAAGGATGTCGCAGCAGAAAATAGAGTAACGCAGACCGCACTATACACAACGCGGGGTGCGCTGGGCCACCAGAATTTTCGCCATCAGATGGCGTGGGCGTGCCCAAAATGGTTTAGGGACTGAGCACGGGCGGCCGGTCAATGAGGGACAAATTTTTTTGGGTTATTTGGTGTCCAATTTGAGTTAGAATAGGATTCTTAGTTGCCTAACTTGTTAGGGTATCCATTAGAACTATAAATACATGATGAGAGGCATAAAAGAGAGGAGATATAGGCTAGTTTTGGAGGATTACATTATATTAGATTAGAGTAAATTAGATAGAAACACTAGTTCTTGTTAGATTTGGAGATCGAAGCAACTTGGAGACCATTGAAGATTTAAAGTAAGAGCAAGGAGGGAGCTTCAAATCTACAGACAATAGATTATATCTTCTCATCTTCTTCTATATTTGTCTTTTAATGATTATTCAATTGTGGATTCTTAGTTTTAATTCAATAATAATGAACTAATTCTTTGTTTGAGATTACAATTGATCTTATTGTGTATTTTATTTTAATATGCTTCGCTATCAATTATTGTGTTCTATTGTGATTTGGACTTAATTACTTAATTGCCTAGCTATCAATTACCGTTATAATCTATATGAACTCGAGAGATGAAGTATAGGTTTAGATCTGATTATTATAACATGTGTTTGTGATTTCTGCATAGATGGAATTCATGATTCGTGTTTAGGATAGAGATATGCATTTACGCCATATGTAATCTTATAGAGAACTTGTGTTTTAAATCCTTTTTAATTGTAATTCAAATAGAGATATAGTGGATTAATTAATTAGGGTGTCTTGCTTAATTCTATCATCTGTGGATTTAAGTGAGTATGAGTATTATGCATCGAGAGGTGGTTTTATCTGCTTTAGTGTTCTTGATTAACAATTCAGGATAGAGAATAATTGATGAGAAGTGTGTTAACTTAAATGAAGCTGTGAGGGCCCCGAATCCGAGGTCCCGAATCACCGCGGATCCGGTTCGATCATTCTAACACTATTACTATATTTGCGTAAGATATAAACATAAATTGTTTATACAATACATTACAAACTATTCCCCAAGGTTGAGTAACCTTAACTTAATACACAATACATAACTTGTCTAACACATAACATTATTATTATACAACTATACTATTACAAATCTAATCGCATATATAAACTAAAGTTGGAACTGTCTTTAACCTTTCATTGTATCCGACGCGTTCGTCTTAATCTGCAATGTTTTATCATGATATAGCAAGGGTGAGCATAAGGATTGCCCAGCAAGTTTAAGTTCAATAATATAACGATATATCATGATTGAAAGATTCTGAATAATAAGTTGGCTATAATTCAACAATATAATTGTGAACTAGCAGGAACAAATTTATGACTGAACAAGTATTATACATGAACAAATATATCTGAACCAACTGGTAATGAAGGTGATCAGCCTTTCATACTTGACTTATACATGCAATATGTATAGAGTACAATTCATGGCAACCAGCAATGATTAACCATAAGCTTATCCGAATAAAACAACTCTTAATAGAGTTAAGTAAAATAAACTTGCCTGAACCGTTGATTACCGCTACACAATTTATATCGCTTTATCTGAAGACCTAATATTAGTAATATAGATCTCCAATATTAGAATAATATCATCACAATATAATACTATTATGTATATAGATATACATAGAATAACCTAAACACATAACACATAACCCTATTAGTCTACAACACACATAGGACTCGGTATCAGGTCAAACTATTTCAGTCTGACTTGAGTTCGACAAAGTTCTAACGTCCCGACAGTCTAGTCAGACTAAATTTTGAGTTTAAGTTCAATTAAACTAAGATAATTTTAATTATCAGTCAAAATATTAACTAAGATAATTTTAATATCAATCAAAATATTTTTCATAAGCTCATAATAATTATTAGATAATTAATATCATTTATCATAATTTTTCAATCCTTAATAACGTATTTAAATGAATTAAATACCACAATATTATATTATCATTAATATCTATTTATTATCAAATATTAATGAAATACATGTCATAATATTATAATATATTTATAATATTACTAAGTATTTTTAATACCTTAAAATCATGTTTATATGATTTTTAAACAATTAAATTCATTATCGGATAATTTCTTTTAATATTAAAATATTAATATTTTCATGACAAAATATCAAAAGTTATATTTTATAACTTCAAATATTTTTATAACACTTAAATCATTTTTATATGATTTATAAAGTATTAATTTATTTTTCCATAATTTATTTAATATATTTATTAAATAAACAAATTATCATTAATATTGATTAATTAATGAATTTCATCACAAAATATTAAAAGTCACTGAAAATAACTTAAAATATTTTATTATAACATAATATTATTTTTTATGATTTTTCATGTATTTAAATCATTTTTAAATAATTTATTTAATATTATAATTAAATAAATTAAATACCATTTATATTCCAAAAATATTAAATATTTATGAAATATACTTAAAATAATTAAAAACTATTTTTCAGAATTTAAAATAATTTTTTGGAATTTATTTAGTATTTTTAATAATTAAAAATCATTTTTATCTATTTATTAATTAATTTCCAGGAAATCAGAAAATAATTTAAATAGAAACCGTCACTAAAGGGCCCTATAGCGACAAGACCCGTCGCTAAAGGAGTTCTTGGGCTGTTCTTCATCAACCCAGAAACTCATGGTCAGTTGACAGGGTGGGTTATTTGACCTTAATTAACACTGTGTTCGTGAAAAATCCTGGGAAGCTAAAGGGGTCAAAATTGTATTACGGATGTAATACTACATTAACAAACAAAGTGCATGGTCATAAGATAGCCCATCTGAGAGATTCAAGCCAGAGAAAATCATGTCAGAGCTGTTCTTCATTTCTGGGTTTTCCAGAAATGAAGAACAGTTGTTAGGTCTTACTTTGAGCCTCCATTGTGTAGTACTCATGTCCGGGTATGAGTAATCTAATATTAATGTTCCATTGTGTAGTACTCATGTCCCTGTACAACTAAATAACCTCAGATCATCTTAACAAGAACAGATCTAAGCTATCAAGTCCGGTCAAACTAGTGGTCAAGAATCGGTTCTTGAAGATTCTTGGTTTCCCAGAATCTCCTTCCGGGGAGTTGGTCAACGGTGGTTTGACCATGATTATCTACTATTCTGTTGAAGCTTTGGGTGGTATAAAGCCTTTAGCATATAGTCTTTATGTCAGGCTACAATAAAAACACAATAACTTGACCAAAACATGAACATACAGCAAGATCAGGGACGTTGAACATCTTGTCAGACCACTGAAAAAAATTCTGGGTTGCCCAGATTCTAAGTTTTGTGCTTCGATCAACAACCATCGATCGCCTATATCTTTCAATCTAAACGTGATCTGGGCTTGATTCAAGTTCCGGATCACAGTCTTTACTACATACTCCAAGTACAAAAGCTTAAACCACAAAAATAATTAACAGGTAAGGATCTATGAGCCTCGGCATTTCTTTTGTCAAAGCCATGTTCTAGGGTTCATAGTCAGTTTCAAAAAAATCACAATTTCGTGCTACTAGATGTTATGGATCTGGGTTGTTACCCAGATCAATAAATGACACCTTATAACACATCTTTAAACAATAATTTACAACATATAACATCAAATCCTAAATTTTTTATAAAGCTAGGGTTTATACCTTTATGCTTGATTTCTTGAATTTGATTCTTTGATGCTGATCATGGAATGTTAAGACATTATATTGGCTTATCTTATAACACTCTCTCACTCTAAATTTCGAAGATGGTGGAGAGAGAATGTCTTGGAGAAAATAAAATTTAAAGTGAACCTTTTCTCTCTCAATCCATTTATTTGATACAAATGCAATGTATAAGCTGATCTAGATGGCTGTCAATTGAGATATAGAGCACATGCTAATGCTAGGGTTGGTGAACCACCCATACTAGGGTTAGATCTACACTTCATCTACTAAATAATTGAAAAAGGGCAAAATAGTCTTTTCCATTTTTATTTTAATGGCATTTTTTATATTTGACCAAATCCTTAGGGTTTAGGGTTTGGTTAGGGTTTAGGGTTTGGAAAAATTAGAGTTTAGCGTTTGCAATTTAATTTCTAAAATTTCTGAATTAGGTTTTCAAAATTGAAAATTAATATTTCTTAATTATAATTAGAATTTTCTAATTATATTAAAATTTCATAATCATAATTTAAATCTCACTAATTAGGATTAGTATTTCCTAATTAAAATCGCTAATGTAGCAATTAGGGTCAAACTCACGGATTAGGGTTTATAACCCAAAATTAGGGTTTCTAATAGAAAATTAATTTTCTAAAATAGAAATTAAATTTCGTAATTAGATTAGAGTTTTCTAATTATTACTTAACTTGAAAATTAGAATTAATATATCATAATTAACATTAAAAGTATTAAATTAACACTTTCGCTTTCCCTAATTATAAATTAGGGTTTCAAATCCCGAAGTTAGGATTTTCTAAATTTTATTAGGGTTTACTAAATAATTAAGCTTTACCCTAATTAAGATTATAATTAATATCACTTAAGAATTATAATTATCCTTTAAGTTTCCAGATTAGGGTTTTAAATTCGAATTAGGTTTTAATTTCCGTAATCAAATTAGGATTTGTAAGCTGGTTTTAGGTTTCGTTAATCGTTAGGATTTTCTAACTGAACGTTGACGTTCTTAATATATACTTAGGGTTTGTTACAGATATCGTTTATCCGTCAACCTTGACCCTTAACCACATATGCATATACATATACACAACCATATACACGTAATATTTTCATGTATTTCCTTAATCTGAATAATTCACCTAAATCTTTCATGTAATTTTGAAATCCTCAAAATTACATCTTTAAAAATATCAAACGATACATTTTTATTTTTTCCGCTCAGGTTCTAATATCGAACCTTAAATTAATTAATTAAAATTTTAAAAATATTCAAAATTCTCGGGTTGTCATAGAAGCACTAAGTGAAGTTGTGATCTTAAATCTCCGTAATCTTAATTTAACTAATGGTAATTAGAATTAGTTTACTTATAAATTGAAATTCATTTGTTTAAATAAGAATGAGTTAGTTACGGGTTTAATACTTGGTGATTCTTGTTAAATAATTCCTTGTGGGAACGATACTCTACTTTCACTTTATTACTTGTTGAGCACATATACTTGTGTGTTGTGCGTAAATAGATTTTACCCAACAAGTTTTTGGCGCCGTTGCCGGTGAAATAGTTTAATAAATATTTTTGCCAATATTAGCTTCAATCAAATTAGTCTTAATTTAAACATTTTTTATCTTTCTTTTTATTTAATTCTCTTCCTACTTTTCTCTCTTTTCAGGTACTATGGCGGAATTTAATTATCAACGGTCGTATACGAGAGTGACGCAGCCAAGGGAAGTGGGGATTGATGGTCTCAATGCATTTTTTGCATTATCAGCGCAGCTTGAGACACTTTCGAGGAGGTTGGACGTTGTTGCAGCCCAATGTAATCGAAGGATAGTAGTTAATTGCAATTATTGTGCTGATAATCATCCGAGTCATCAATGCACCTTTAGTTTTGGGTTGGGACAACACGGTGGTGAATACCTCAACGATTATACATATGCTAATTATCATCAAGTTTGGGGGTATCACCCAGATTCGTCATGGAGCTACAATTATGAAGACCAATACTACGCTCCAAATCCCTCATACACACCGGAATTTCCATGTCCACCTTCATTGCCACAAGATGAAAAGCCAAATCTGAGGGATGTAATATTGAAGGGCATAACAATCCTAGAGGAGATGAGGATTAGCCAAGAGCTGTCAACCCAAAATTTCAATAATCGGATGGAACAACTCGTCACTACCTCAACCAATGGTCCTCAATACATGGCTTCCGAGATTGAGACGGATAATTCAGGGTTGGAGGAATTGTTGTGCAAGTACGTAGCATCAAATGGGGAGAGGATGATTAATCAAGAGCGGTCAATTCAGAATCAAGAGATATCAATTCAAAATCTGCAGAACTAGATGGATCAAATGCTCAAAGCCTTGAACAACTGTCCTCAAAATAATTAGTGTTGTGATGAGGATTCCGAGATTGATGAACTGCCCGAACCAAATCTACAACTGGATGAGACACGAGATTTTGAAAAATAGGAGACAAGTGGGGATGATCTAACTATGAGTACTAATGCGGATGAGCCGATGTTATTAATGCCTCAAGTGCCTTCTCCGCCGAAGTTCAAGGGTCCAGTTAGATTTGCAAAATCATGCCCATTTGGTAGTCATGTCGTCGGCGAAGCTCTTTATGACATAAGAGTGAGTACAACAATGAAGCCATGGTGGGAAGAAAAAGAGAAGATATACGAAGAGCCCATTGTGTTTGACACACTTCCATGCGCAAATATGATCACAAACACAATGGAAATAACACCTAGTCATTTACCCTTCTTCGTGGAGATTATACCGAGTCAGAGCATGCTAGGTGACTTTGATGCTATGGCCATCACTTGTGGGAACCTCCCAAAGGATTATTTGCTTCTGATGGATAGAGGATTCCTCAACTTTCGAAGAGGAATTGGACAACGTTGATCAGACAAAGTTTGGCTGAAGGACTAAATCAAGCGCTTATTGGCAGGCAACCCAAGTTTAATTTTTATTTATAGTTTTTATTAGGTTTTATATTATTAGTTAATAAATTTGAATTTATTAAGATTTAATAAACTTGCTTCTATTGTGTTTACAGGTTATTCAAGTCTAACTCAAGTGTGGTGCCCGATTTATTCCAATGTGTCTGGCCTATTCTTCAGACTTAGCAGACAAGGAGGAACATGCTGTATTTTCAGGGAAGTCCTCTCTTTTAATTTTTCTTATTTCAGCCATTGAGGACAATGTCTAGTTTAAGTTTGGGGGGCATTTAAGTGTCGTATTGCATATAGTTAGTTATTTACAGTGTAGTTCATATAATTATATTTAGATTTTTGCATTCAGTTTCTTGAAAAAAAAAATTGAAAAATTAGTAGTTAGTTTACTATGTTTATAGAGCATTTAGTACATCTTGCATGAGTCCAGCTGTTTGATATTTATAGTTTGTTTTGGCCAATGATGAGATTGGAATTGGGTAGACAAGTATAGTACTGACTATTAGAGCTTTGATGTGATTTCTTGTTATGAATTGAGTCTTTTTCATTTGAAACCTGGTATAATAAGGATATACAGTAAAAACAACTTGTTGATTGATTGAGTTTAAATTGATATATAATGGGACTCTAAAGGATATTTCTAGTTTGAATGAAAGAATGACAAGAACAAGTAGTGATGGCTAAAGTTAGACAAGAACCTAAGTTTGGGGGAATATTTGGGGTATATAAGCTAATATAAAAATAAAAAAAATAAAAATAAAAATAAAGTATGAATAAACACCGTGACGTGCTTGTCTAGTTTTGTGGCCTTTGTTACTTGAGTAAGTAAGCGAGGGGATTGTCTTTACACCTAAGCGCTCTAAGGTCTTAATGGTGCTGGGAGTCGTTGGTCGAAAGCTCGTTAAGGTAGCATTGAAAAGCCTAAGGGAATAAGACATTGCATAGCTATGTGTATATATAAAAAAAATGAATAAAACGGGAAAAGAGCAAAAAGCCCCCGTAATGCTAAGTAAAGCATAAGTATCCCGGATTAAACTCTTGAATTTGGTGGATGTTTGACTTTAATTGGATCTATCTTGTTGGTGAATTTTGTGAGTTTTCACTGTATGATGTCTTTAAAGAGATCTATTATGTGTTTTATTTAACATTATATCAGTTAGCATGGATGTTGAGCGCACACGCACTATACCAGTAATAGAAGTTTAAGACTTGATGATTGACTAGGAAATTGTTGATTGGTTTTGATATGAAGTATTGTTATGTTTATTTGATTTCGCTGAGGTCAGTTGAATAGACTTGTTTCTGTCATTATTGCTGGATTTGGAGTCATATAGATTAGTTGCATTTCATAGCATGTAGATTGCATTATATTGTGTTGCTTGGGGACAAGCAACGGTTTAAGTTTGGGGGTATTTGATAAGTAGGTTTTATACCTACTTATCCGGTATCTGTTACTTGAATTAGTTTCTTATATTCATGTTTTTTAGTTACTTTTCATACATTTTATGTTATTTTGTAGGCTATGACACAACATTGGCATGAAGAAGCAAGGAAAAGCAATTCAAACATCTTTTGGACAAAAATATGCAAGCACGTGTAAGAAGGGAAGATTACAGGGCTTTTATCACCAAGTGGGATACATGTTCTTGGCTTGAAACTTGGATTTTATAGTAGATCTTCTTCTTAGATTTCCGTAACATCTTGAATAATCCCAATCGGAGTTCGGATGCAAGAGTTATGGCCTTTTTATCAACAAAGATCAAAGCTAAGAGTTGTCATGTTTTCCATTTACATAACATCTACTTCAAGCTCGATTTCGGTCTTGATCTAGATCTCGTCGATATCTTCGATTTTATAGGTGTCAGGCCCTGGAACTCTTAGCGGATCAAAAGTTATGTTTATTTTACCAAAGGACGCATAATAGAAAAAGTAGCGGGACGCTTATATACAACCATGTGGTTGTTGGGCCACAATTTACCTTGCCACTAAGCGAGGTCGCAAAATGCTTTAGGAGCGGTCTTGAGGTGCGCCCGATCGGCGAGGATAGTTGTTTTGGGTTATTTGTTGTCAAATTTGAGCTAGAATAGGATTCATAGTTGCCTAACTTGCTAGGGTATCCATTAGAACTATAAATACATGATGAGAGTTATAAAAGAGAGGAGATATTTTATGCCTCTCATCATGTATTTATCGTTCTAATGGATACCCTAGCAAGTTAGGCAACTAAGAATCCTATTCTAGCTCAAATTGGACACCAAATAACCCAAAACAGTTGTCCCCTCACCGACCGGGCAAGACGCAAGCGCCATCCCTAAGGTTATTTTGGACGCCACCAAATACTACAATGGCAGAATTTGTGGCCCAAAGAACTCGCTGCAGTATATAGCGTCCGCGCTACTCTATTTTCTATTGCGATGTCCTTTGGTAACATACGTATAACGTTTGATCCTTTAGGAGTTACGAGGCTTACCACCTATCAAATCGAAGCTATCGACGAGATCTACAAATTTAATGCTTTGAGGATTGACAGATTTAGTCCGGATCAAGGCTGAAATCGAACTTGAAGTAGATGATATGTAAATGGCAAGCATGACAACTCTTAACTTCGATCTTTGTTGCTAAAAAATTCATAACTCTAGCATCCGAACTCCGATTGGGATGATTCAAGATGTTCCGAAAAGCTAAGAAGTAGATCTACAATAAAATCCAAGTTCTAAGCCAAGAACATGCATCCAACTTGGTGTTAAAAGCCCTGCAATCATCCCTTCTTGCACTTGTTTGCATATTTTAGTCCAAAAGATGTCCAAATTTAGTTTCCTTGCTTCTTCATGCCAATGTTGTGTCATAGCCTACAAAATAACAAAACATTTATGAAATGCACACACCATGCATGAAAAGTAACTACAAAACATAGGTTTAAGCAACTAATTCAAGTAATAGATACCGGATAAGTAGGTATAAAACCTATTTATCAAACTTGTTGCTTGTCCTCAAACTTAAACACGCAAAAACACATCACAAAACAACAATGTTATGCATTAAATCCTTTTGTACATAATTAAGAAACTGTTTAAGTTTTTGAATTAGTTGAAAATTATTTTATTTATCCTCCCTTACGTTTCCCCTAAGAACTGAGCAGTTAAAAGCTCTTCTTTGGCTTTTTCTTCACATCGGCGCTGCGGTGCCACTACCTTCTCTATTTCTCGCGCTACGGTGCGAAAATCCAGTGTATGGCCCTCCGGTCTAGCACTGCAGCGCCACTCTACAAGGAATGGCTGGCGCCGTGATGCCAAGCCCTAACCCTAGAAATTGTTTCCAAGTGTTAAATCCAATTTGAGACACTTTCTTCCCGATCTCATAACTCCTTCGTTATAACTCAGAACGAGGTCGTTCCAAAGCCATTCTCTTACTTATCTTATGTAATTCAATACCCCTCAGACAAAACTTCATTCTTAATCCATTAACGTGCCATTCGATTGGCTTAATCTTCACCCTTCATTCATTATACATTTTTAACGTTCTTCATTCGTTCGTCCGTAATTCGGTCATCCGAACTCGAAACTCGTTTGTTATTAAGTCCATGACTCACATTTTCTATGTTCTCTTACTTTCTTATGAAACCCTACATATTCGGGTTCAATTACCAACTTTCTAATTCTCGTTCGTCTTTAACGAAATATTCCATAACTTCGTTATAGCTCAATTTTAATCCATCCTTCCTAAATGTTTCTACCGTTCCTAACCAAGAAATACACATCTAACTTATGCACGATGGTTTTAAACTTTTCCATCAACAACAATTATCCTATGATGGTTTTAAATTTGTCCATCAACAACGTTCTTCGTGGTCTTCGTTCGTTCTTCATTTTTAATCAATATTTTGATTACGATTTCACTTTTTCTTGGAATTTGATGTTATAGAAAACCATTCCTTACTTATTTTACCTACTTATTCATATAATCCACTCGGATCGTTCTAATTCATTACGAATCTTACACTTCCTTAAGAAAATTATTTACTAAACTTCCAATGCTTTTTTCTTCTTTTCTCAATGATTTCAACCATATGAAATCATTCCTAACATCATTTACTTCTTATTCTCATTAAGTTATGTTTTTGAACATAGAAACTTAAAGAAAACTATATAAAAGTTAGGTTTCACTTCTTCCGTCAGACAAGGTTTGCTCTCGAGCAAACTTTTCCTCTTCCTTACTCTTCTTCCTCCCTTCTGAACCCTCTCTCTCTCTCAAGTTGTAGGATTTTCAAAATCCTAAATAAATGAATTAAGCTTTCTATTTATAGAAAACCAAGTATAGGGGAAAAATAGTCATTTCGCCCCTGAAATCACTATTCACACCTCCTTATTATTCCACCTCCTTACTATTCACGTAGCTTCCCTTGGAAGCTTCATGCTTCCGTCTTGCAAAAGTCGTCCAATTAACTTTTACGTATTCTTCGGATCTCCGAAAAACTGAAAAACACTTTTTGGTGTCAACCGTTTTCCTTCACGTTTTCCCCTAACGTAGTTAAACGAGTAAAAAATACATAACAATTCTTTTTGTCATTTTTATTTTGTTCGATTTCTGCACGTTTTTCTAGAAAAACATTTATCGGCTTACTTAACTTTTCACGATATATTATTGTCAAATCTTTCGACGGAATGTCATTTCAACATACTGAACTCTTGAAAAGGCTTAGGTTGTTCAAACCCTAACCGTTAGGGTTTTGTCTGTGAATAATGCGTTTGTATCTTCCAACCCCGATGTAAAATGGCCCCAAATATAGGTCACAACAAATGGTGTTCCACGATCTATAATCCATAATCATTCCATTGAGATAACAACAAAATGAGTGTAATTACTATCTTTGTATTACATTTGTAATAAATCCTTTCCTGTGTTCATAACCGAATACATTCGTTGTTCTTCATAAGTATATTACAACCAAATACACTAATCTATTACAGATGATTAATTGTCCATCTTAGCCTTGCCTTTATCTCTCTTAGAACTCTCAGTTTGTTTCGGCTTTTAGTCGCAAAACATATGGTTCAAGCAAGAATGAGCATAACTAGCTCAACAAGTCTTAACAAAGAATCATATGAATATCACATTAACAATTACATGCTTTTTATTTTCATATTCGAACAATTATCTACGTAAGCATTATGAAACATTTGACTAGTACTTCTCATGTCATAACAACAATTCCAAAGTATATATAATAGCTTAGAATGATGAACCGGCCAATAGACCATGAACATACTCTTTTCATTTTCATACTTGAAAAGGATATCCGCACTAAGGCCATCCACCCCGCCTTTACTTACGAGCACTTCTAGGTGATCACCTATTGTACTCTATGTTGATCAACACTCTTACGTTAAACGATTTACGCTTAACATTTGGCACCTCGCGTGCCCATCGAATAATCGATGAAAAATACTTTTTGTTTGTACATGATAAACTTACCTTCTCATCCGTACTCAAATACTGGCATAGATAATGTTAATAGCTTCTATATCAAAGACTTGTAAACAAATCAATCAATTCTTCAATACTTGTCTAGCCGAAAGTTAAAATAGCATCGACTCTTTCTTTAAAACCATTCATGCATCAGTATAACATGCATCACATAAAACTCTGGCTAACACGAAGGTTTAGACAAGCGTTAAGAAAGACTTGCCTTCAAGCCGCCTTCGAATAAATAATTCAACAATTCTCGCCTTTACAAGATCTACATGATATATTCACATAGCACAATCGTAATTAGTTATCAAACAAACTAACTTTATTGTTTATAACCAACTTCTTTTTCTTCTATGTCTTATTTGAATTAACTTCGTTATTAAAGTCGATTCGACTTTCTATACTTCATTACGCTTCATTAACGTTTTTTTACGTTATTAACCGACATTCGATCATTATTGGTTAAGTACCAACGTTGAACGTCATTTACGCTTTACTTATTACATTTCTTCGTTCTTCGCTTAATTTCTATTAAACCTTACTAAATCTTCTTACATTATCACCTTATAAGTGATTTAAGTTCACCTTATTATGTACATTAAGTACCTTCAATGTCTTACCTTAAGTCTACATTCAAATGGAACAAAACTTAACTTCGTCAAATTTTTTCATCATTTAACGTCATGGCATGACATCCTTAGTATTCTAGTGCATGAAGTTAGTTAGTGGTACTCACCGAGTCGAGTCATCGCATGCCACCACTTTTATATCGGTTTTTCGCAACGCCGACAGTCTGCGTGCACTAGTTGGCCAAAATATTCCACTTTTTTAACTAAACTCCCGCTTCCTAATTTGTTCGTTTTACATCCGAATTGACCCATTCGAAAGCCTACAACTCACAAATTACATCCTTTACGTGTTCATATAAGAATTTCACATTTTGAATCCTGTTAACTCTAATTCATTTTTGAGTTCATTTTTAAGCGCTCGCTTAACATTTTCGACCGCTCAATACTCGTTTTTTCTTCGTTATAAGTCTGAATGCGACGATTCTTTCGCCAACGACTTTTAATTACCTTATCTCACGGTTGACATTGAAACCATCATTTTCAAGTCACACAACAACTTTTGACCTTTAATCCGAGCTTTTTACGCTGACGCTTAACGCCTATTTTCGCAAAATTCGCCATAACTTCGTTATATCGTGTTCTATAAGCCAAATCAAATGGAAAACTCCATTGATTCATCATAGTCATCCTAACCAAACAATAGGCACATTCCTTAGCTATAACGGTTTCAAAACGCTCATTCATAACTAAGTTAACGCTCAAGACTTTCTATGGTTTTAACTCACGTAAACACTTACGATTTCTATTTATTCGTCATGACCTATCAATGATTTAGTCATTAATATAGCATCCTTATATCTCCCTCAATAAACATGTTCCACCAATCTACGATTCTTCTACGAGAAAGAAATCAAAAAGATGAAGATTACGGTTTATGAGAATTTACCTTTGAAGAAATTAACGCTCTTGATAAACGCCTATTGGTTTGCTTGAAAGTAGAATGATTAAGCATTTCTAGCTTTTTCTCTCTCAATATAGGTTGAACAAGCTTTTCAAAAAAACAACAAAAGCTCAACCTTAGCTTTGTATTTATAGAAACCAAATGAGGGCAAAATGGTCCATATGGCACCTCCTTACTATTCCACCTCCTTTATCAACTTTGTCACCAAGTAAAGTACTTGGTGAGCAAGTTGTTCACTTGCTTGGCCACCAAGTGGCCGCCCCATCTCTCTCATGGATCATCCCATGGGTTGCCCCATGGGTTTTACCCATCCCATGACCCACCGGCTCAATTCATGGTTTTTTTTTTTTGATTGGGCTTGATATAACTTAGTGTTGGGCCTTAACTTGGGCTTTTATATAATTCATTGGGCTTGCTATTGGTTTAAGTCCAATTAAATTATACCAAACCCTTAACTCATACTCCATTAATACTTCTCGTATTCTATACGATAACTCACGATTCTCTTCGCCTAATACTCATATAATAATCGATATATACGTCAGACTATTCTTCATACCTATACAGATTCATACTAGTATAATACTCAGATTTCATACGATAATATCCCAAACGACTATATACGCATTTCATTTCCTTTCTAAAACCTCTTTCACAAACCCTTAGGTTTTACGTCCGCAGTTTAAAAACTTTGTTTGCCATAACAAAATTATTATTGGATATTCCATACTATCTTCATATTCTATCATTACGCTTTTCAAAATTTCAAACCCTAGCTCGAATCTAAATCGGATGAATAGTGTTTTTACGTAAAACATTCTTCTAAAACCTTCATTTTCGTCTTGATAATTCACAACCATTAATACTAGCACAAAGCCGTAATACTAACTACATCCAGATATTCTAGGTCATGTAAACGACCTTCAACATCTTACTCACATAATAAATCAATTAAATTCATTTAATTCACATAATCAAATAAAAATTTAATTCATTCAAAAATCAAAATTTTCAAGCATTACATTCTTCCCTCCTTATAAGGATTCTCGTCCCCGTAATCTCGTTATTCTTACATAAACAAATGAGGAAACTTTTCCTTCATTTTACTTTTCGAGCTCCCACGTTGCTTCTTCAAAGATCGTGGTTACTCCAAATTACCTTTTATCAAGGTATTATTTTATTTCTCAAGACTTGTTCCTTCCTATCAATAATTTGAATCGGAAGTTCTTCATACGTTAAGTCTTTTTCTACTTGAATAGACTCATATTCTATTACGTGCTTGTAGTCCGATTTATAAGGACGCAAACAATACGTATACGTGAAACACATCAGTGTATTCTTTCCATTTCGGAGGTAAGGCTACTTCATAAGCTACCTCTCCTACCCTTCTTAAAATCTCAAAAGGTCCTACAAACCTTGGACTTAACTTCCTTTCTTCCCAAAACGTATCTTCCCTTTCCAAGGCGATACTTTTAGAAAACATATGAACCTACTTCAAACTCCCCTCTTCTCTCGATGAGGATCTCGTGATACTTTCTTTGTTCATCTTGAGCCGCTACTAATCGAGCTCTTATCGCCTTCACCATGTCTCCGCCGCTTGTTGTACCATCTCAGTCCCAACATTCGACGCTCACCTACTTCATCCCAACAAAGTGGTGTTCTCGTGACTTCCTTCCATACAACGCTTCGTAGGCTAGCATGCCTATACTAGCGTGAAAACTATTGTTGTAAGTTTAATTCTACCAAAGGTAGATGTTCGTCCCAACTCCCCTTGAAATCCATAACGCAAGATCTTAACATATCTTCTAGCATTTGAATTGTTCGCTCACTTTGTCCATCCGTTTGTGGATGATACGCCAGACTCAATCTCAAATGTGTTCCCATTTGTTCTTGCAAACTCCTCCAAAAGTTCGACGTGAATCGTGGATCACGATCGACACAATAAAAAAACAGTACTCCATGTCTAGAAATGATTTCTTCGACATAAAGCTTAGCTAATCGCTTCTAGGTTATACCTAACTCCTATTGGTAGAAAATGAGCCGATTTAGTTAACCGATCCACTATTACCCAAATAAGCATCGATCCTTTTCTCGTTGTTGGAAGTCCCACCACAAAGTCCATGGTGATATTTTCCCATTTCCACTCCTAATCTCCAAAGTGGTCAGATTAATCCACTCTGCCTTTGGTGTTCAAATTTTTTAACTTTCTCGACAAGTTAAGCACTTACTAACATATTCTCGATCTCTCTCTTCATGTTCTGGCCACCAAAAGTTCTCGACGAAGGTCTTGATACATCTTAGTACTACCTGGATGTATCGAGTAACCTCTAACTATGGGCCTCACACATAATCTCTTCTTTTCAACTCAAAATTATTTGGAACCCAAATTCTTCCTTCAAAACGAAGTAAACCTTCTTTATCAAGGTTATACTTAGTCTTCACATCATCCTTCATTATCTTCCTCACACGCTCACATTCTTCAAGATTTATCTGTATTTCCTTAACCTGCTCCACTATCGCTGGTCGAGTCTCTATTGAGAATAACATCTCCCCATTTCACTTGGTAACTTAACTTCTAATTCCATCTTTGCCATCTCTCGTTATTAACTCATTCTCGAGTCGTTAACATCGATAGCTTTTTTCTACCCTTCCGACTTAAACGCTTTGGCTACTACATTCGCTTTTCCCTGATGATATAAGATATCACAATCATAATCTTTTATCAACTCTAACCACCTTCTCTGCCTCATATTCAACTCCTTCTGTGTGAAGATATATTTTAGACTTTTATGGTCCGTGTATATCTCACACTTCTCCCCGTATAAATAATGTCTCCATATTTTTAAAGCAAACACTACAACTGCTAATTCTAGGTCATGAGTAGGATAGACCTTCTTATAATCCTTTAATCGACGTGATGCATACGTTAATGACCTTGCCATGCATGTCGCATAAGCACGCAACCTAGTCCTCTATCATGTGAAGCATCGCTATAAACTACAAAATTCCCCGTGATCATCCGGTAAAGATAATATAGTGCCTCACTCAACCTCCTTTTTAGTTCTTGAAAACTATGCTCACACTTTTTCGTCCATACATACTTCACCGACTTCCTTGTCGATTCGGTCAATGGAGTAGCTAATTTAGAAAAGTCCCGAATGAACCTTCTATAAGATCCCGCTAACCCCGTAAAACTCCTAACCCCGGTTGGCATTTTTGGTTGCTCCCACTCATTTCATCGCTTCCACCTTCACCGGATCTACTTGATATGCCATCTTTGTCTATAACATGTCCTAGAAATCAGACTGTTTCGAGCCAAAATTCACACTTAGTGAATTTTCAGATACAACTTCTCCTCCTCCGTAGTGTTTCCAACACTATTCTTAAATGTTCAACATGATCTTCGCGCCTTAGAATAGACTAGAATATCATCAATGAACACTACAAATGAACTTGTCCAAATATTGTTTGAACACTCTATTCATCATATCCATGAATGCTGGTGGCGATTCGTTCAACCCAAACGACATAACCAAAAACTCGTAATGCCCATAACGAAGTTCTCAATGCCGCCTTAGGTATATCTTCCTTCCTCACTTTCAAATTGATGATACCCCGCATGCAAATCTATTTTAGAAAATACTTTGCCCCTTTCAACTCGATCAAATAGATCATCGATCTGGGCAACGGTATTTATTCTTAATCGTTAACTTGTTCAACTCTCGATAGTCGATACAAAGTCGTAACGATCCATCCTTTTTCTTTACAAAAACAATAGTTGTGTTCCCACGGAGACACACACTCTGGTTGAATGTACTTTTTTATCTAATAGTTCTCGTAATTGAACCATTAACTCCTTCATCTCAACCGGGCGCCATCCTATATATGGTGCCTTTGAAACCGTGTCGCATCTCAAACAAACAAATCAATCACAAATTCTACATCCCTATCTAGCGAATACCGTAACTCCTCCTAAACACATTCGCAAATTCTTGAACTACCGCTATCTGTTCCAATGATGTTCCCACTCTTTGGGTATCCACCACATGACACAGATAACCCTTACACCCCTTCTTCAACATCTTCCTAGCTTGTGTCATGGTTAGACAACAAGAACGTCCCAGTGATTTATTTCCATAAAACACCACCTCAGGTTTCTTAGAAAGCCTTAGGTTTACACTCTTTCTATAAAAATCTATTATCGCTCTATGGTTAATTAACCAATCCATACCGAGAATCACATCGAATTCCTTAACCTTATTGGTAAAAAGATCTACCGATAATCTATTACCCCGATATCTATTTAAACAATTCCTATGAATGTGTTCAATGGGAATTATCTCCTCGCTTTTGCTACCTTAACGCCTAAAGGTATTTCTAATTTTTTTCGTGATTTAATCCCAATTGCTTAGCAAATCCACATGCTATATAAAAGAACAAGTAAAGCACCGAAGTCAAATAACACGTAAGCATTTATTTCGCTGACGGAATGATACCTGCGCATTACATCCGCTGATGCAACCGCATCTTGGACAATCATATTAAACGCTCGGGCCGAGGGTCTACCTAATGATGGTGTTGGTCCAAGAATGACCAAATTGCCACTACCGTAACCTTTACTACCTCCGCCTTTCTTTCTTTGGGCAATTTAATTTTGCCATGTGGTCCACCGACCCACAAACAAAACATCCCCGGCTTTTCTTAGGATTAGGACAGTTGGGAGATATGTGACCCTCCTGTCCACAGTTATAACAACCCATTTTCCCTTTCAGGCAGACTCCAGATGAGTCTTACCGCATGTCTTGCATGCCTCCATCCTACGTTTAGGATCCCCTTGTTTCACCCCAAAGATTCCTGTGGTTAAAATTTTTCCTCTTAGGCATATTGCCACATCACCACACACAACCTCCGCTTATTTCCTCCCTCTCCCTTACTCTTATTCTTTCTATCCTTGTGGTATTGGGTCAACGCCTCACTACCACCCTCCGCTATTATCGCCTTTTCCAGAATGGTCCCATAGGAAGCACTCTGAAAAACCGATATCCTACTATAGAGCCAGGGTTTTAGGCCCTGCTCAAACCTACGAGCCTTCCTTTCCTCCGTGTCCACTTGGTGTGGAGCGAACCTTGCCAATTCATTGAATTTGGCCGCATATTGGGGAACAATCATGTCCCCCTGTTTAAGTTCGAGGAACTTAATCTCCATCCTCCTCAGATGCTAGTAGGGAAGTAGTTCTCAAGAATACCTTCTTAAACTGTTCCCATGTAATAGCCTTCCGCTTCCAAATTTCACCCCGGTGAGCCTCCCACCAAGAGTTGGCTTCCCCTTCATCATATATAGGTCGCAAAAAGAAGTCTTTTTGCTTCAGACACGCTTGTAATAACAAACGCCTTTTTCTATTTCCTCGACCCATGTCTGGGCCTCCATTGGGTCCGTTGTTCCCTTTAAATTCGTGGACCTACACTCTTAAATTCTTTAAAGGTAGTCGTTCGGGCTACCCTAGGTCTCATGGGTGCTCTACCCTCAATTTTTGTTAAATGCAAATTGTTAATAAATTAACGAACTCTTGCAGATTGGGTTATTAGGACCCCCCTCGTTATCATTATGCGATTCGCATCTTCGTTACGTTGTCTTCTTCTTCATGGCATTTCTGATTAAATAAATAAAGTTCCATTATTACTTATTTGCTTACTTTGTTATTAGTCGTCAAACAACTGAACAATAACTCATACACAACAAAGCAAATTAAAATAAAAACTTCCTTATATTAAAATGCTTCTTTATAGATCAGAACTATTTACAAGTTGCTTTCCATAGCCCAAAAGCTATTACATATATATCCCGCGATTGACTTTCACAAAAATTGGGATTTACAAAAAGACTACCCTTTAATTATACAAAAGAGGGTTTTACGTCACTACACAAAAGTATGTACCATACTACTTCTAATACTGCCTAACAGCATTCTCATGCTTCTTCGTTCGCTAGAATCGACACAATATCTCGATTTTATAGTATGTCGAGTCTCATCCCGACTCAATAGAATAACAATTTATCTTAAGCTTGAAATCCTCGTGCGCACTGTCATTTATATATGACATTCGTGCTATCTTCTGGTCTTTTTCAGCTAGTTTCTCACGAAGTTCTATGACCTCGTTCTTATAGTCTCTAGCCTTATCAGTCATGAGCACTTTCTCATCATGCTCTATCTCATAGTCCCGACTGCAGACTCTCTTCGCCCATAGAGATCATCGATCTCTTCCTTCCGGTGTCGCACCATATCAGGCAAACAGCACGTTACTTGGCCAAGCACCGAGAGGTACATTGCCCTCATAGTCTCTCGTAGGTGTCGATTTGTAAGGTGTGCATCACCGTATTAATCGATGTCACCTCCATGTCATCCTCCACATCTATCATCATATTCAAATATGATGTTATTCCCATGGTCTCCTCGTAATAGTCCTCCTCCCGAGTAATATTCCTGCTCTAACTCTTCTAGAATCACTACATGTATGTCTCTTATAGGCACAGTACTATCTCAACTCGTTCACTTGACTCCTCACTGATCACATGTATATCCCTATACATCAAAGTTATCGAACCGACATCTACAATAACAATATAACAAATTGATTAGTACATAATACACAATAATATAAGCACAAATCACATTTAATCCATTTAGGTTACTTTCCATCTTTTAAATCTTTTAAGATCGAAGTTTCTCAATACCTTATTAACTCATTTGACTCGAAAGTTAACTTTCTTCTGACTCTTCCTTTCCTAACGAGGTTATTAGCCCAAGGTTCTTCCCCTTAAGTTTTATAACCTAATGCTTTGATACCAACCTCATGACGCCCCAAATCGGGTATCTTCCAACCCGATGATGGTGCTCCACGATACTACAATCCATACAATCATTCCATTGAGATAACAACAAAATGAGTGTAATTACTATCTTTGTATTACATTTGTAATAAATCCTTTCCTGTGTTCATAAACCGAATACATTTGTTGTTCTTCATAAGTATATTACAACCAAATACACTAATCTATTACAGTGATGATTAATTGTCCATCTTAGCCTTCGCTTTTATCTCTCTTAGAACTCTCTCATTCATTCGACTTTTAGTCGCGTAAACATATGGTTCAAGCAAGAATGAGCATAACTAGCTCAAGCAAGTCTTAACAAAGAATCATATGAATATCACATTAACAATTACATGTTTTATTTCCATATTCGAACAATTATCTACTAAGCATTATGAAACATTTGACTAGTACTTCTCATGTCATAACAACAATTCCAAAGTATATATAATAGCTTAGAATGATGAACCATCAATAGACCATGAACATACTCTTTTCATTTTCATACTTGAAAAGGATATCCGCACTAAGGCCATCCATCCGCCTTTTTTACTTTACGAGCACTTCTAGGTGATCACCTATTGTACTCTATGTTGATCAACACTCTTACGTTAAACGTATTTACGCTTAACATTTGGCAACCTCACGTGCCCATCGAATAATCGATGAAAATACTTTTGTTTGTACATGTACAAACTTACCTTCTCATCCGCACTCAAATACTTGCATAGATAGCATTAATAATTCTATATCGAAAGACTTGTAAACAAATCCATTCATTCTTCAATACTTGTCTAGCCAAGTTAAAACAAGCATCGACTCTTTCTTTAAAACCATTCATGCATTGTATAACATGCATCACATAAAAAACTGGCTAACACGAAGGTTAGACAAGCATTAAGAAAGACTTGCCTTCAAGCCGCCTTCGAATAAATAATTCAACTATTCTCGCCTTTACAGGATCTACATGATATATTCACATATAGCACACTATAATTAGTTATCAAACAAACTAACTTTATTGTCTATAACCAACTTCTTTTCTTCTATGTCTTATTGAATTAACTTTGTTATTAAAGTCGATTTGACTTTCTATACTTTTGTACTATTTCATTAACGTTTTTTACGTTATTAACCGACATTCGATCATTATTGGTTAAGTACCAACGTTGAACGTCATTTACAGCTTACTTATTACGCTCTCGTTCTTCGTTTAATTTCTATTTAAACCTTACTAAATCTTCTTACATTATCACCTTATAAGTGATTTAATTTCACTTTATTATGTACATTAAGTACCTTCAATGTCTTACCTTAAGTCTACATTCAAATGGAACAAAACCTAACTTGGTCAACATTTTTTCATCATCACAATAATGCACATGCATGACATCCTTAGTATTCTAGTATGCCATGGCGCATGAAAGGTCAGGTACTCTACCGAGTCTGGCATCATTTTGACCACTTTTTATATCGGGTTTTGAGCCATGCGCCGAAGTTTGTGCATTGGCTTGGCCAAAATAGTCCACTTTTTCTAACTAAACCCCCGGCTTCCTAATTTGTTCGCTTTACATCCGAATTGACCCATCAAAAAGCCTACAACTCACAAATTACATCCTTTACGTGTTCATATAAGAATTTCACATTTTGAATTCGTTAACTCGTAATTCACCTTTGAGTTCATTTTAAGCGCTCGCTTAACGTTTTCGACCGCTCAATACTTGCTTTCTTCGTTATAAGTTGGAATGCGACGATTCTTTCGCCAACGACTCTTAATTACCTTATCTCACGTGTTGACATTGAAACCAACGTTTTTCAAGTCACACGACAACTTTTGACCTTTAATCCAAGCTTTTACGTTTTCGACGTTTAACGCCTATTTTCGCAAAATTTGCCATAACTTCAAGCATCTTGTTCTATAAGTCAAATCAAATGGAAAACTCCATTGATTCATCATAGTCATCCTAACCAAACAATAGGCACATTCCTTAGCTATACGGTGGTTTTCAAAACGCTCATTCATAACTAAGTTAACGCTCAAGACTTTCTATGTTTTTAACTCACGTAAACACTTACGATTTCTATTTGGTCATTACCTATCAATGATTTAGTCATTAATAGGCATCCTTATATCTCCTCAATAAACATGCTCCACCAATCTACGATTCTTCTACGAGAAAGAAATCGAAAAAGATGAAGATTGCGGTTTATGAGAATTTACCTTTAAAGAAATTAACGTTCTCGATAAACGCTCATTGTTTGCTTGAAAGTAGAATGATTAAATGTTTCTAGCTTTTTTCTCTCTCAATATAGGTTGAACAAGATTTTCAAAACAACAAAAGCTCAACTTAAGCTTTGTATTTATAGAAAACCAAATGAGGGCAAAATGGTCCTATATGGCACCTCCTTACTATTCCACCTCCTTTATCAACTTTGTCACCAAGTAAAGTACTTGGTGAGTGTTTATCTACTTTACTTGGCCACCAAGTGGCCAGCCACACAACCTCTGGGGATCATCCCATGGGTTGCCCCCATGGTTTTACCCATCCCATGACCCACCGGTTCGACCCGCGGTTTACTTTTTGATTGGGCTTTACATAACTTAGTGTTAGGCCTTAACTTGGGCTTGCTTATATAATTCGTTGGGCTTGCTATTGGTTTAAGTCCAATTGAATTATACCTAAATTCTTTACTCAAGCTCAATTAATACTTCTCGTATTCTATGCGTATAACTCCCGTATTCTCTTGAATAACATGATTCCTTCTATACCGTGAGCCAGGAACTTCTCTAGTTCACTCTTGAACTCTTCAAGTCCAACAGACTTGGCTTTCTTACAGTTCACTACGAACTCTTCAAGTCCAGCAGACTTGGTACACTTCTTCAGTTGATTGATAGTTGTTAAGTTCTTGATGGTTTCTACTCAGTTGCTATGTAAGCACTGGTTCGTTAAGAACTGAGTAGCTGAGCAAGCTTTGCAATATCTCAGATCGTAGAGTTGAGCTTGAGAGAGATGTTCATGTTGTTTGATTAATGCTTGCTTATTCTCTCTCATCTGTCTGATCTGTATATATGTGATGTTGAAAACTATCCGTTGGATCCATCCGTTGTGGCATTAAATGCATCTAAACTTTCTGTACTGTGATGGAGACATTTCTGCACATCTTCTGAATTCTGCATTATGGTCCACTGACACTGCAGGCTGCTTTCTCACCTACCACCTGAAAAGGTATTTTGTCCCTCTTACCCATGGTACTATCCTTAGCTTCTTCACTACGCTTCTTTGTCCCTCTTACACCTTTGCCTATTTCCTCCGGGGCATGCGTATGCGCTCACAGGGTTTGACCAAGGCTTGGCTAGGATTTTACCCATTTCTGCTGGTGAGTATTTCTCTTGTCTTTTTCCATTCACAGGTTAAGAGTGTTTACTGATAGCAGATGTTTTGCCATTGTGTTGGCAGTTTTGGGCCTATGAGAGGCTTCCATGTTTGCGTCCTATAAGTGTGTTAGGCTTAGATACCTATCCACGAGGACGACGATGGCACCATTCTATTTTGCCAGAGGTCCCTGTATCTGAGGGCTTCGCTCATTGCCATATGCAGCTAGAGTTGCTGACGGCTGACGCCATCACATGGCTTCCATACTCAGGGGATCATTTGATCATCGATTTTGAGGATGGACACCCTACTGGAGTAGAGTATTTGATTTCCACCCGTAGATTTCCTCTTTTCACCTATGGAGGCTGGGAGCTCTATTTAGGAGAGCGTGCTATTAGGAGCACCACTGGGGAGATTCGTATACCGATCTTTCCTCCTATCAGGCGTCATTGGCCTATATCACAGTCACCCGCCACTGATATTCTATTGTTGGGAATTGACGGTTTTGATCTATCCGAGGGTCCATGTACTCAGGAGGTATTCCAGCGTTGGTGGCTCCCTCGCACTATTGGGGCCTAGTCCCGTGCCACACAGTTTATGGGGGACATGGTTCCAGGATCTTTGATGATGACGGATTGGGTGGCTTGTGTCCAAGCTCTGACTCATCTGACCCAGATTGATAGCTTGACCCGACAGTTGGATCAGGCACACATATTTATTCTGTATTTGGGCAGAGATCTAGCAGAGGCGGAGACATTTGTTCCTTCCAGCTCAGGTGTTGGCCCCTCAAACGACCCATTTGGTTTTGCCGGCGCAGATCCTCCCCTTATAGGCCTGACATCCCTATTGATAGAGATCTAGTGACTCAGGAGGAGTTACATCAGGTGGACAAGATTGAGGATGTTGATATCAAGACCATTGTCTTCTTCTGATGTGTATTCTCGCTATATCTTTTGATAGGCCTCTGTTAGATATTGGGTGGCTGTTCCCCATTCTCGCTATATCTTTTGATAGGCCTCTGTTAGTAGTAGGGTGTTTGTGCCCCATTTTCATGTATTTGTAGCTGTATAGAGCTGATGTATTAGATGATGATATATTTAGGAATGTATGCACCATTTTTTTTTCATTCCCTATATCATATTGCCATCCATTATCTGTTATGAATGTATCATGTTATGCATATGTATGTATGTCCAAAGATACTCGGTATTGACCCCTGGATGGTCTTATGACACGGCCCGCACAGATGTCTTCTTCGATAGTTAGCCGTATAGATCATACCCCACCGTCAGTGGTGGCATTGGGTATGCGCTCGTGGAACGATAGCATGTCACCACCAGATAGGGTGACTGTAGATCTGTTATTGCAGCATACCATGACCCTTTTGACATTTCAGGTTCCTGCAAGATTTGTAGATGGGATGCTAGAGCATTGGCTAGCTGATAGGCAGGTATTCCGTTTTGGTACCCATGAGTTGACTCCAACTCTGGAGGAGTATACACGTTTGACGATGCTGCCCTTAGACAGACCTTGCGTGTACATGGTTTTGGGAGACATGAGTAGGAGATTCATGACTCTCACAGGATTGAGGCGCAGAGTAGTGCAGGATGAGTTGACATCTGGGCACGTGATCTCTCAGCGTTTTCTGTATGATAGATTTGGCACGGAGGATAGCTACTCACGATATTCCGGGGATTTCACCGGGTTGGAGGATCATTGGCGTTTGGCCAAAGTTGATGTGTTGATACTATGTGTACTGTCATACGTGTACATGCCGCAGTACATGGATGAGATAGATATAGGCGTTATCATGGCGGTGAGAGCTCTCAGGGAGGGTCGTACCATTGTACCTATGATCATGGCAGAGACCTTGCGATCAGCATCCTACTGCCGTACTTACCCGTCAGGTGTGTTTATTGGGAGTTCAGTCATGCTATATGTGTAGTTTATGTCACACTTGCGACCGGTTGGTACCTTTAGACGGCACGGGTATTGTTTCTCCCATGAGGTGGCTATGTCGTACTCCTTTTAGCCATCGGAGTGTACAGATGCTCAGTCCTGGTCTGCATTTTTGGCAAATATCAGAGATCCATTTAGCATATTGCTGTGCTCGGGGCTTTGCTCACCATACAGCTTCATTACTCATGCTCCGGGCATGGATTTCCTCCCTTTGGTTGGCTTGAGGGGCGTGACTACTTATCACCCATTGGCCGTGATGTCGCAGTTCGACCAGTTCCAGGATTTTCATACTTTTGAGGGAGCGGCAGGCCAGCGTTCAGCTTCTCGATACCTCTCAGCAGAAGACCGATCTCATGTATATGCTTGCTGGGATCAGCGTGAGCTAGCTGCTTTTCCTGCCAGTCGTCCCGGTTATTCTGCAGAGTACTCCGCATGGATGGAGACAGAGGTTTTATCGGCTGCAGCAGTATTTGTAGTACCGGAGATTGAGTCAGACGATTTAGAGCCTGTGGAGGACATTGATACCTACATCGAGGAGCCCAGCCTTTGGGTTGCCGAAGATTTCTTCCAGATTCCCTAGTACCAAGACTTTTGTGATTCAAAGACCCAAAGACAAGACTTGAGTAGTAGTCTTCATCTAATGACCTTTGAGAGAGATCAAATCTGATCTATGATGTCGACTGCTCTGGATGTGAGGGACGTCGCCTTATTAGAGAGAGAAGAGGCATTGGTTTGTAGAGATGCCACCGTCGATGAGCGTGATGAGGCTAGGTCAGCCCTAGACGCAGCGGTAGTTGAGCGGGATGTCGCCATATCTGCCCGGGATGTGGCTGTCACAAATAGTACTGCCGCGAGGTCCCTTACCACTGGCATGATTGCAGAGATGAGTGCTTACATTGATGAGCATATGGTCATCATGCAGACAGCTTCTGATCTATTAGGTCGCGTGGATATTCTCATGCAGGAGACCACAGCTTTACCTTCTTCTTCTGAGAGGGATTCCATGTTGGGCTTGCTAGCTCGCATATACCCGGATTCATAGATGAGCTTGTATTTACTTGTACAGACTAGCTTAGCCATTTTGTCATGCACAGTTTACATTGTATATATCAAACAGCATTATATATGACAGAGAAATATATTTTTGGATCACTTCCCTTTTAGATATGCCTTGCTATTTGTTTGATATTTTGCATGCTGCCTCAAGGCTTGTGATCTTGATGCGTTCTGAATTCTTCCTTGATGGATGGACATTAAGTTGTCTTTGGATAGTTCAGAATGGATCATTGATCTATGTATCCCTACCATCTTTGGTGTCTTGGGACTTGTTTTGGGATAGCAATGTGGAGAGGAATGTGGCTTTCCTTTCTGATATTGACCGCCCCACAGATGGTCGCCAGTACTTCTATTTAGGAGAAGCCTAGTTAATTCCACCTCTTATGGTTTGGTGCTGCTCTTCAAGGTATGACCGCGGCTTAGATGGTCGCCGAACCTCCTATTTGGGAGGAGATCAGGTAATTCCATCCCTTTGGTCTGAAGCCGAATGAAATGTAGTGGATCGAAAGAGAATCCCAATACATGTTGACAATGGTTTATGTTTTGGTAGGGGGTGAGATCGCACCATGAATGGCTGCCTACGGACTCCTATTGAAGAGGAGATCAGGTCTGCATAGTTCGAACCTGGTGTAAGAGGTTCAACGTTGTATATGGCTGACATGGTGTAGGAATGTTTTTGGTTGTTTTTGTGAGGAGAAGAGGGTAGAAATGTTTTTGTTGTTTTTGTTTTATTGCGACCGGGCCATGTAACATGGTTGCCTACGTACTCCTATTGAAGAGGAGATCAGGTCGATGTAGTTTGCCCCTCAGGGCGAGAAGAAAACATAATCCCATGTGCAGGTCAGAGTGCGGGGAGAGAAAGTTTAATCCTAGGTTGAGGATAAACTGCAGGTATGAGAAGTTTGATCCCATGTATAGGTAGCCAAAAGTCAAGAACGCAAGAGGTTCAATCATGGTGGGATGACCTAAGTTGTATGAGCAAGAATGGAGAAAGCCAGTCACCGGCTTGAAGAGTATGTTTCCCTGAGGGGCAAAGTGTAGATAAATTGTATGTGGTAAAGGGTTAAAGAACCGGAATGACTGGTGACCTGATGATGATGCAGCAGGATGTTTGCTGGTTACTTTAGATGTAATACCGTTTCACGGTGTCCGAGTTGATGATTTGTGGAAATTCATAGCCGTCCATTTCTTGCAATCTGAGAGCGCCTCCTGTCAATACTTCTTTGACAATAAACGGGCCTTCCTAGTTAGGAGCGAATTTTCCTTTGGCCTGATCTTGGTTGTCAAGAATCTTCTTCAGAACCAAGTCATGTTGTTTAAATTGACGTGGCTGGACTTTTTTGTTGTAGGATCTGGCGATCCTTTGCTGATATAACTGACCATGGAAGATAGTCGCGGTTCACCTTTCGTCTATCAGAGACAATTGGTGATACCTGTCTTGTACCCATTGGTTTTCATCCAGCTGAGCGTCGATCAACACTCTGAGAGATTTCATCTTAACTTCTATGGGGAGCACTGCTTCCATCTCATAGGTTAAAGCATAGGGGGTTGCCCCAGTTGAAGTACGCATTGTGGTCCTGTAGGCTAACAGAGTCAGAGGCAATAGGTCAGGTCAATCTTTGTGGTTGGCGGGCATCTTTTGCATAATCTTCTTGATGTTTTTGTTAGCCGCTTCAACAGTACCGTTCATCTTTGGACGATAGATGACAGAGTTAAGATGTTTGATGTGGAATTTACTGCATAACTCCTCCATCATTTTGTTGTTGAGGTTTTTGGCATTGTCTGACACAATCAACTCTGGTTGTCCATATCGACAAACGACATTGTTTCTGATAAAAGTAATGATGACTTCTTTAGTGACCCTGGGGAAGGAGGCTGCTTTTACCCACTTGGTGAAGTAGTCGATCATGGTGAAGATAAATTAGTGACCATTACTGGCTTTAGGCTCGATGGGCCCGATAACGTCCATTCCCCACATTGAGAAGGGCCAAGGCGAACTCATATTATGGAGCTCCCGTGGAGGGGCGTGTATAGCATTCCCATGAATCTGGCACTGATAGCATTTTTTGACGTGGTCATGGCAATCAGCCTTGAGAGATAGCCAATAATGTCCCGTCCTGAGGACTTTCTTGACAAGGAGGGGTCCACTCATGTGGGGGCCACAGACTCCACCATGGATTTCATCCATAAGCCTTTGGGCTTGATCTTTGTCTAAACACCTGAGGAGACCCAGTCCTGCATCTCTTTTGTAGAGCGCATCTCCACTCAGGTAGAACTTCATAGCAAGTCGATGGATCCGCCTTTTCTCGGTCAAAGCCTCATCATCGGTGTAGATCCATCTCGCAGATATTCCTTGATATGCTGATACCAAGGAGGTTGGATGGGAGGTAGCTCATCTGATACTTCTCCAATGTAATTCCCATAGGCTGGGACCTTGTGCAGGGAAATTGTGACGCTTGGCAAGTGTTCCTTGTCTGATATACGAATCAAGGAGGCCAGGGTTGCTAATGCATCCGCAAAGTCATTCCTATTATGATGAACATGTAGAAAGGATATTTCTTCGAACTCCAAAACCATCTTTAAGACCTGCCGATGGTAAGGCAGCAAGTGTAGTTCCTTGGTTTAATAGACTCTGGTGGATTGTCTGATTACCAACTCCGAATCTCCAAGGACAGTTAACCGTTTGATGCCCATTGAACGGCAAGTTTTAGCCCCATGAGATGACCTTCTTCATACTCGGTAGTATTGTTGGTGCCGATAAACTGTAATTTGATTGACGACGAGATATCGCTCCCGCATCGAGATATTAGAACTGCTCCAACTCTAGAGCCTTCCATATTAACAGCTCCACCAAAATACATCTTCCATGATTGGCGTGTATTAGATCGATGGTGTTCTTTGCTTTATCATTACTCCTTCATCGGGAAATATGTTTCAAGGGTTTGAAATCCTCCCTGAAGGTGCGGCGGCCGATTGATCTGCGATTCCTTGACCTTTGATGGACTTTTTGAGTCACATATCGATGTCAAATTGTTGTAGGATCAACTGCCATCTGGACAACCGGCAATTCAACATGGGTTTGTTGAACACGTGCTTGAGAGGATCCACGCGGGATATGAGATGGGTTGTGTGACCATGTAGGTAATGTTGTAACCTCATGGAAGCCCATGCTAAAGCACAACACGTCTTTTCGATCAGAGTGTACTTGTGTTCACTGCTGCTGAACCTTTTACTGAGGTAATAGATAGCTCCTTCTTGGCCTCTATCGTCTTTCTGTCCCAGCATGCAGCCCATGACGTTGTCACTTATGGACAGGTACATGAACAGGGGAACATCATCCCTGGGTGGTACCAACACGTGAGCTTTGACTAGCTATTTCTTGATTGTGAGGAAGGCATTTTGACACTCATCATTCCATTTCATGGAGGAGTTCTTCCTTAATAGCTTGAAGATTGGCTCACAGGTTGCTGTGAGTGAAGAGATAAACCTGCTAATGAAGTTGATTCTTCCCAAAAATCCCTGTATTTCCTTTTATGTCTGAGGAATGGGCATTTCCGTGATGGCCTGGATTTTGGTAGGATCAAGCTCAATCCCTTTGTGGCTGACTAGAAATCCTAGCAACTTGCCTGATTTAACGCCAAAGGTGCACTTAGCTAGATTTAACTTCAAGTTGTACTTACGCAACCTGTTGAACAACTTTCTGAGATGGTCTAGATGGTCATCCTCCTTTCGAAACTTGACAATGATGTCATCCATGTAGATCTCAATCTCTTTATGCATTAAGTCATGGAAAAGAGCCATCATAGCTCGTTGATAGGTAGCTACGGCATTAATGAGGCCTAATGACAACCGTCTATAGCAAAAAGTTCCCCAAGGAGTGATGAAAGCAGTCTTCTCATGATCTTCCTTGGCAACCATGATCTGATGGTACCCCGCAAAGCAATCAGCAAAGGAGTACATGTCGTGCGCAGTATTGTCAATGAGAATGTGGATAAATGGCACGGGAAAGCTATCTTTTAAGCAAGCTTTGTTCAAGTCCCGGTGATCCACGCAAACTCACACCTTCCCTCCAGGTTTAGGTACAGGCACGATGTTGGATATCCATTCAAGATATGTAGACACCATGATGATGCCGGCTTAAAATTGTTTCACAATTTCTTCTTTCACCTTTAAACTCCACTCAGGTTTCAATCGCCTGAGCTTTTGCTTGACTGGCTTAAATCCCTCTTTAATGGGAAGGCGATGAAGGACAATGTCAGTGGACAAACCCACCATGTCTTCATGGGACCATGCAAACACATCTTGGAATTGGGTTAATAGCGTAACCATGTCATTCCGTTGGTTTGGGGTAAGGCCTGAACCAATCTGGATTAACTTAGGGCTTTCTAAGGTTCAGAGATTGAAAGAAGTGGTTTGATCAAGGTTAGGTTTGGGTTTGTCTCTGACCCATTCTTGAATTTCTAGAGGCACCTCAATGTCATCCTGGAGATCCATCAAGGCTGAATTCATCTCTACATCAAAGGTACAATCCTTGTGTAGGAGAGGCATCGTATCGCAAATACTGATCACATCTAAATTGAGTCTCGAAACAAAATATGCTTTCACTTAGTATATATGAAATGTTGATCATACACAAAGTGTTAGCATATCTTCGCAAAATAAAGCGCTAATCTGTACATAAAAGTAAGCGGTTATTGTATCTCACAGGCGTAAACAATTTACACTGCTTTACCCTCGTCGACCAAAGCAAGGAATGCTATCCCAATTGGTAAGGGTAAAGTCCGGGTGGACCGCAGTGATGGAGGGATTAACATCATCCTCTCTATCCTGAATGATGGCCATTATGTCAGGGCAATCATCGGCTGGGGTGTATCTGTTGGTATGTTCATCATGGACGATGATGCGCATGCCCGCCATTATTCGGACAACGTTTTCCTTGATTCTCCACTCCTTCTCTTCGATTGCGGGATCTGGAATAACGATTCTCTTTTCTTCCACCGGTTTCGGCTTAGGAAATAACATGGCCATGACATTGGCTGGCACCTTTACTGGAGGTTGTGCGGACTCAGAGTTTGAAGGCGAAGCCAAACGCCACATGGTTGAAGCTAAAGGAATCATTGATGCTTATGAGGATTCTGTTACTAGAAATTTGGCGAGAATAGCCTAGTCCAAATTGTTCTGAATTGCTTGGTTAATTAAATGGGGTACTGGATACCTTGGCCGTCTTTACCCAACCCTTGTCTCCGGCTTGTGACTCCAACGAAATCATTTCTTGAGTGTCGACATCACCTCATCGTGAAATGTGGGTTTGAGCAATGGTGCTCCAATAAGCGTGGTATTGGGTGTTGTTTATTTCAAAGCATGAAAACTGACTGGCTCTACGTCTGCATTTGCATTGATGAACGGCACGTCCCCGTATGGAGGACACTCCGGCTCAGCGTTGACTGTGACCAGGCTATTGTTGATAATGTACTTTAGTTGTTGGTGAAGGGTGGAGGGGACTGCCCCTGCCATGTGGATCCATGGTCGTCCCAAGAGCAGGTTGTATCCCGAATCTATCTTGAGCACATGGAAGGATACGCAGAATGTATGAGGGCCAATTTCGATTGGCAGCTCAATTACTCCAACCGAGTTACGATGGGCTCCATCAAAAGCTTTGATGATAGTATGGCTACTCCGAATTCGGTTGAGATTGATATTCATCTTCACCAAGGTGGCATATGGGCAGATATTCAGATAGGAACCTCCATCTATTAATACTCCAGACACCATATATCCGGAGGATAAGACCGCAATGTGCAACGGTTTGCAGTGACCAGTCCCTTCGGGCGGTATGTCATCATCAGTGAAGGATATCACATTATTGTTGAAAATATGATCAACCATGTGTTAAAATTTTTCCGTATCCACTGATGTCGGGAGATAGGCTTCTTCCAAAACCTTTAACAAGACCTTCCGGTGATTCTCGGAAGTGAGGACCAAGTCTAAAATGGATATTTGTGGTGGAGCTTCCTTCAAGCTTAAAACCACCGAGGCTTCGTTATGACCCACAGTGCGGAGGAATTTTTCAATCTTCTCCGTGGGTATTTTCCCCTTTGAGTTAGTGGTGGGTTTCCTCACCCGATGGGGAAGATACAGTGGATTTTCCTTTGACACTGCAGCAGTGGTATGTGAGGTGGATCCTTCACCTTTTCCATAATTCCACGGAACCTTGCGCAAGCTAACAATAGGATATTGTGCTCTGCACGGCAAGTTGATTGTCTCGGGAGCGACCACTTTCAAAGGATTGCTTCCTCATTTGAGCTGAATTATCGGCGTTGTGAGCACAGTATTAATCCCTTCAACTTCAGTGGATATAACTGCTACTACGCTTTTCCACTTAGTAGGGCCTGTATTTTCACTTGCACGTAACACAGTGTCGTTATCTGCCAGGCGCAGTACACCACTGTCGATTAGATTATGAATAAGGTGGAGGAGTGCCCAGCATTCTTCTGTGTTGTGACCGCGAGACTGGGAGTGGTATTGACACACTCCATTAGAGTTGTACCGTCCTGAATGGGGGTTGATTGGAGGTAGAAGGGAACTGATCCTTCCTTTATTGATTAACATGTGAAGGATTTCTTCCATGGGTTGGCCCAAATAGGTGAATTCCCGTTTGTTGGCGAAATCCCGACGGGCTTTGGCATTTGCTCTCTTCATCACTTTGCCTTCCAGCATTTCATTTTCTGAAATTGACGAGGGAATATTTATGACGATAGATAGGAGACTGGCATGCTCCTGGCTGATTAATTGGCGAGTTACTTAATGCTGATAAGTCACCAGTTTGGCCAATTGCTCAACTTGTTTGCCGAGAGCTTTAATCTTTCGTTCCATTGTGAATTGGAACTTGGCATAATCCCATCTGTCATCACCGTCTTTGATGGTCTGGGAGGAATCACAGCTGAAGTTAGAACTCTGTCCACTGCTCCAATTAATCATGTTGACCTCTTCTTCTTTGTGTTGAGGAAGAGGGTTGTCTTGTGCATGAGGCTGATCGGGTTTGGTGACTACGATCTCCCCGTTGTCTATTAAATCTTGGATCTTGTGTTTTAAGGCCCAATAATCCTGAGTATCATGTCCAGGTGCCCCGGCATGATAAGCACATTTCCTAGCAGCATTGAAACCCCGTCCATTAGGGCTGGCTGGTGGAAGAAGATGCGTAATTTTCTTCTGTGTTGTCAGAAGATTAAGAATGTTCTCGAGGGTATCCCCTAAAGGTGTAAACACTCGATGGCATTTGACTTCTCCACCTTTTGGTATTGGAAGGTTTGCAGACTGTCCTGGAAAGGGAGTGTAGTTTCTCCTTTGAATAAGCATGTTTTGATTGCCTTTTTGCCCCTGTAGTATTAGGGAAATATCCTCTTCTTTCTTTTTATGGACCCTCCGGGGGTTGTTCCCATAGTTTCCAGATTGGATATGATCAGTAAAAGCTTTGAGTGCGGCTAGGTCTTGAATCTTTCCTGATTTCAATCCCATTTCAGCCATCTCCCCATGTTTAACCATTTCAGAAAATGGTTTGCCTATGCCGGCTAAAACTCTCTTATAGAAGGGAGCTTCTTATATATCTATGAATGTCATGACCATTTATGATTCTGACATGGCAGGACTAACTTGGGCAGCCAGGCGTCTCCACCTCTGGGCATACTCTCTCAAAGACTCGTTGGACTGTTTCTTGATCTTGGTAATTTGGTACCAATCAGGAGCCATTTGAGTTTGAAAACTGTATTGAGTGAGGAAGGCATGTGCTAGCTCTTCCCAACTGTGGATTTTGGAGTTGTCTAATCTTGTGTACCACGAACGAGCTTCACCAGTTAAACTTTTTTGGAACAATTGCATTCTGAGTTTTTCATCCTCTGCACAGGATTCCAGTTCTCCAATAAAGACTTTTAAATGTGTATAAGGATCCCCTAACCCGTCATATTTTTCAAAGTCAGGAGTTTTAAATTTTTCTGGATAGTGAACACCAGGAAAAATACATAGATCAGCATATGAAACACTCCTGGTGTGTTCCAATTCCTTTGATAGCGCGGAGGGTCTCTTCCATTTGGAGGACTTTCTTTTTGATGTCACCAGTGTCTGGATCTCTAGTGGGATGGGTAGCATCATGAATTTTGTTGGTCGCATCCAACTGTGTTTCTGGTATGGTAATGACCAGGATTCTTCCTTGTGTGGAGGGCTCAGTATGTACGGGTATTTTCTGACCCTGTGTAGACTGGTGTAATTCTTTTAATAGAACAGCTAAATCTGTAATCTATTTGCTTAACCCGTCGAATTCTTTGCAAGAGACTGGATTAAGTTCAGTTTGGTCGGATGACGACATGATTGACTGTAGGCCTGTTGCCTTTTTGGACTTTGACCGGGTAGTAGGTCCGATTGATTCCCTGCGAAAGACTGACATAGTTTAGTCCTTAGGGAAAGTGTATAATGACATGCTATGTGATGTGTCCATTTTAAAAATCTTTATCCTGCAAAACAGGTGTCAGCTGTTTGGAGTATGTATGTGGACACATTGCTTCATATTTCTCATTACATGGAGATAGATATGGAATGAAATTACAAGTAACTGTGTTTACAAGTAATTAATATGAGAGTATGAAGAGACTTTCCTTCGTTTTGGGTTTATCAGAGGCTGACCTATCTTAGGTTACTCTCGCGGCTTTTTGGCATGAAGGTTCCCAAATCATCGCAATCTACTTGACGGGAAGTTAATCCAGTCTTTCAACTGGAGCGGATTTAGGTGGTGCCATTCCTGAGCCTCGGAGAATTAGTCTTCTCACGAGTCCAGTAATCAAACACCGACGGGATAGCCTCCTGGTGGAGGGACTACACAACATACATTCACATACATCGCATCTCACCGTATGAAATGATGACATGTGCGAAGCACTAATATTATAAGCAGTTTATAATGTGAAGCACTAACATCACACGCAGCTATGATGCGAAGCACTAAGCTCAAACAAGACATGCATTCGTACACATTCATCCAATTTAATGCAACATCCACACACAAGCAGATAACAGTTTTGAAAAGATTGAAATAGCAGCTTAAGTCCTCTTATTGGAGTCCCCAGCAGAGTCGCCACCTGTCGACGTCGGGATTTTTAGGTGTCCCTTTCCGTTACTTGTTCTTTGGTGTTCTCATTTTAGGTGAGATTTGTTTGAAAAAATAAGTGAAAAGGTCTGACATGTATAATGTCGATGATGGGACTGTTAAGAGTCGCCAGTTGGTTTTTTAAATGGTTGTACCAACACAACCGAGAAAAGGTTTGCACATTGACCCGATGACGTGACAACGATATACTGGTCGGTTAAACCAAAGAGATTCATTTAAGGTCCAGGGGACTTGGTTATGCGGGGAAGGTGTTAGGAACCCAAGACATCCGTTGTTACCACGGTGACCGCCTCTTTTCAAGAAACTATTATCTGAGTGTGTGTGTGTGTGTGTGTGTGTGTGTGTGTGTGTGTGTGGGTCAATGTGCTGTTATATGAAAGTTGTGCGAGGCCTCTTTCGAACCTATATACACAGGATTTGAATTTATGTAAAAATTAAGTTTTTAGCAAGATATGGCAATGATGTTTTATAAAAGAGGTTTTTCAAACCCTGATGCTCAATGGGAATTAAGACCTTTTACAGTCCCATTTTTATTAAGCGATCGACTTGATTAATTTTATTTGACGAATGTGAAGCATCCGTACGAAAATAATATATAAAAATAATGTCGATTTCCTTGTGGGTATGGAAACCATCTGAGGAAATTCAGACATCGCAAAATAATTTACAAGATGCTTACAGCTGAAAATGTCCATCACGGGAACCGAATCTAGATCCAATGGGATGAATCTGTGATCACATGATTCCTAGGCGTATAGAATATTGCAATTTGTATAAAAGCAATAAGCAGGTATATATATAAAAGCGGTAAATATATATATACAGACATGATCACAAACCACGAAGCACCTCCATGGGGGATCAGAAATATAAATAAAGCTATTAAAAGCTATCAACCGTCACGGAGGAAACTCCAGGCGGGACAAAACGTAAATAAAGTTGTAAAGCGATCAATTGCCACGAAGGGAACTCCAGGCAGGACGAAAATATATATATATATATATATATATATATATAAAAGCGATAAATGCTAGGATGTAAAATCTGGGCTCATCGAGCGTAGTTCGACCACGATTCATATATATATATATATATATATATATATATATAAAAGCGAATAAACATGCGGATATAAAATCAGGCTCAAATGCAGTAGTCCCACACACAATTAATATATATAAATGTAAATATATATATATATATATATATATATATATATATATTAAAGCAGTTAACACACCAAACCGAAGTCTATGCTCATCGAACAAAGTTCGACGCACAGTTCATATATATAAGTATATATATAGAAAAGCAAGTAAACGCTCCAGACCGAAGTCTAGGCTCATCGAACAAAGTTCGATGCACAGTTCATATATATAAGTATATATATAGAAAAGCAAGTAAATGCTCCAGACCGAAGTCTAGGCTCATCGAACAAAGTTTGACGCACAATTTATATATATAAGTATATATATAGAAAAGCAAGTAAACGCTCCAGACCGAAGTTTAGGCTCGATCGAGGCATAATTTGATAATGTTAGTCGATATATATAATATATATATATATATATATATATATATATATATATATATATATCTATACTAAGTAAACCACGGACCAAAGTTCTGGGCAAAAAGCAAGCAACACGACTCTCAGCGTGTAGAAGAAGGGTGTGCAAAGATGAAGAGAAAGACTCTAAAGTGTGTGAGAAAGCTTACATTTGATTGCTAAAAAAAGGCTTCTATATCTTTAGAGTGGGTAAACATTGGGCTTTTTGTGGGTACAAAAGAGGCTATATATGAGCTCATGCTGTGTGTTTAAAAGTGGGAAAATACATCATATATGAAAGTGCAGAGAGAAAATTGTGCAGGGTTTCCCCGTCTTTTTCTCCTTAGAAATTAGCACCCCAAGCCTCTTATTTATAAGCAAAAGGTGTCATGGTGTACTGCGGCTTGGCTCAAATTCAGCAGTGTACGAAGCGGGTGGGGTCGTCTCGAAGTACGTGCACTCAGGCATTGTAATGTCCACTCGGATTTTGAGAAGTGCAATCCGGGCATCCGTTTTGAGGTATTCAGGACCTATTTCGGACCTCTGTTGTCGAGAGTTGTACGATGGCATGGGATTAGAGTTTGTACGAAGTCTTTGAAGATGGGACAATGCCCTCCGGTCTTCAAGCTTCAACTTTCATCCGTAACCCCGCACAATAGTCACTCGGGAATGGTTAGCCTTGTGGGACATTGTTGCATAGAGACATAACGTGGCATCGTTTTGGCCGAGATGACGATGTTGCCCCTCGCCGGTGCTATAGCTAGATTTCAATGATAAAGCAGCGTTGCTTTCGAGACTTACCGAGATTGGACTGCTGCAATTTGTTGAAGGTCCTCATTGTCATCTTTGAGGTGTGTCTGTCTTCCCGATGTTATTGCCGGGTTGGCACAGTGTATCTTGTTGTGAGTGTCGAGATTGAAGCTGTTCGCACTTGTAACAAGCGTTTTTGGGGTTAATGCCGAAACTACATTCCTTAGGGCTATTACCAAGGTTGGTGGCTATTCCCATGGTTGGGACTGAGACTGGATACCTCAGGGTCATCTCCGAGATTAATCGGTCTTCTCCGGTGTGTGTTCCAGTATTGTATCTGCAGGTCTTGGGGTTAGATCCGAGGTTGAAACCGTTACTTCCAAATTGCGATCCAGGGTTGATGCTGCACTTTCGGTAGTATCCGGTATGGATTTGGATTATCTTTTAGGGTTCTCTCTTAAAAGACGAATCTATCCTCCTGCAATGTTAGTAACAGTAGTACAGAAAATTTCGAGAGTCTACACTCTTCAGCCCTTCTTTTCCTTTGAGCTTCCTTATTTCTTGCTAACTCTTCCAGCTCGCTTAGACTTATAACTAGATTTTCTTCATGTCTGCGCATGAATGCAGGATCTCCAATTGGCATTCTTATGCGTACAGTAGACACGTCTTGTGAGCTAGGAGTTGGCTCCTGATGACTCATAGGAATAGCTATTACAATTACCTGCTGACCAGATCGTTGATTCTGATGATGTGTTAGTCTTGCAGGAGGGCTTCGTGATGTCTAAGCATGAAATTGACTTCTTCCTCTTTCTTGAGTTTCATGACCTCTTCCTCTGCCTTGGCCTCCTTGATCTCCTTTCCTTTTCTTATTCTCCCCCTTTATGTCAGCATCAAGGGTTCGAATATCTGTAGACAGACGATTAACTCCTTGGACAAGCTCGCTCAGTTGGCTTTGGGTTTGAGCGATGTCCTCCCTATTTTCCTTCATCTATTTTTTAGATCTTGCTTCTTTATTTTGGAGGGCTGACAGAATCATATCATTATGTTTCTCCTGATTTGCATAAGATTTTTGGAAGTCGTACACAGAAGCTTTCAAGTTGAGAATATTGTCCAGCATAATTTTATGTTGAAGATCTTGGTGTTTCAAAGATTTTGAGTCTGACCTCTCTTTGCTTGGCAAAGACTCTGGAAGTGGATCTCATCTCTGTCTGATATACTCTTCAGAATCTCTTTGATAATTTCCCTTAGCCTCTTTGTAAGCTCAGTATTCATAGTGCCAGGGAGATTATTTGCAGTTGTGATCATTTGATTTAGCCGGATATTAATGAGATCAGAGTGAGTTTCCAGGCTTGCTTCTATAGACTTGACCATTTTTTCAGAGGTGTCTTTCAAGTCATCCTTGGTAGGCAGGCTTGGGAGAGTATCATTTTCTTGAGGATTGTTCATTGGAGGGGTTTTTGGGTGAGATTGATCTTGCAGATTGTAAAGAGCGAGATCAAGACTAAAGTAGTCATGTGATGAGGAGGATGGTATATCAGCTGGAGGGGCTTGGATTTGGATATCTGGGATAGGTGACTCTACGATTTCAATATTGGACTCTATGATGTGGCTTGAGTCTGGAATCGTAGAGTTGGTGATTTGAGGGAGCAGGGTAAGGTTGACTTCTTACGGTTCTTCGATTCTGAGAATTTTGGGATTCTCGCTTAACCTGGAAACTGATTTATTGGATTGAGAATCACTTCCAGCCATTTAGGAAATTCATAGAAATAGCTAAATGAAGATGATGGTAGGTGATTAACTCTAAAACTCGTAGGGATAGACAATACCTCAGGTTTATCTTTTGATGAGGAATGGTTGGTAAGCAGCTTCTTGGCAAAGATGACTTTCCCTGGAAATCCATTAGCTAGAACTGAGATTGATGGATATTCCTTGAAGCTCCAGAACATGTGATCCCATGAGTTCAGGATTTGAGCTTGATGGTATGCCATCATGGGTAGGTAGGAAAACAGTTGAGTGTACATATAGCTCCTAAATCCATCTTTCCCTACACCAGTGATTTCAAGCTCATCATTATCATCATTTTTTCTTCTTCGTTCTCTTCTGAAGATTCCATTATCTCAATGGTCTTTGGAGGGTTTGGCATTGGCTCAATTTCATCTTGAGCAAGGACCTCTTCTTCAGCCATTGGGATGTCATGAGGCTCCCCTCAAAGATGAACATCTTCTTGAAAGCGATGAGACTTCTCCCCCTCAGCTGGTGTATACTCAATCATGAGAATTTCAGGGATCTCCCCCTCAGCTGGAGCACTGTCCTTTTCGTTTGCTTGGGGCAGTTCTACTTTTGCAGCCATACTCTTGGCTTCCCTTTTCAGCACTTTTTCATTCTCAAGAATATACTTCTTGACCAACTTTCTTTTTGCTTTGCTGGGTTTAGCCACAACTTCTGGACTCTCTTGAGTCTTAGCTTTGTCATATTGAACAGCTACTATTCTTGAGGTAGCTTCTTCCATTTCTGCCACACTTGGCCTCATTTCAGAGAACAGCAAAGTCTCTACGATCGAAGAAACTGTTAGTCTTTTGGACTTATGACTCGTTTTGTTCTTCTTTAGGATCTATGAAATGGTGGCTTGATCCTCTTCAGCTTCTTTTTACTGTTGCATCTTTCTTAGCCTTCTTAGAGTCTCTATATCAGAGGACTCTACAAGAATGTTAGTTGTAGATCCTTGAGGCTCTTCGACTTGTCTTGCCCTTAGCTTTCTCTTTCCCTTGCTTTTTCTAGCAAGAGCAGAGGGTTCTCCCTTGTCTGCTTCTTCTTCTTCTTCAACTTCCCTGACAACAGACATGTTTCGGGAATGCTCAAATCCTTTAGTTCCGCATGATTCTCCCCTTTGGACTCAGTCATCATTCTTACATACTCAGCAGGGTTTCTTTCCCAGTTCTTAAACACTTGCTGTGTCATTCTTCGATTTGGGTTGATGGCTTCTCCTTCATTATCCCCAATTTTGTCCCCCAGTGCAGATTGCAGAATGATGCTTATGAATCTCCCATACAGCATCTTCGGAGTGCTCTTTGATTTCTTCGAGTTGACCATCCACTTGCCGATCCACCTGAGCAATACAGCCCCATAGTTGAGTTGTGTACCATGAACCATGGCCGACTGAGCTTAAGCTGAGTCTCATTTACCGAGTCATGACTTGAGCTCTTGCAGCAAATGCATTTCCCAATAATGTCAGCCAAAAATTCGTACCTTTGAGGGAACTCCTTCTTTTTGTAGACTTTCACAGAGGGATTCTTCTTGTGGTGCATTTTCTTCAAGCCCTCTTGGAAGCTTATGCTGTCTAGAAATGGGTGCCCCACGTTCTTGAAATCTAGGGCCAGATTGAAGTTTTCTTCCCTTAGCCTCATTTCAACTCCTCTTACTCGTGTAGTGTTGTGTTCGTACACTCCATTCTTGTAGAACTCCTTCCCTAGCTTGGGATAGATGAGGGTGTCGGTGCTCAGCGCCTCTTCGAGACCTGCCTTCTTCAGTAGCGCTAAGGTCTTGTGAAATTTTGGTGGAGCATCCTTGAACTCATCGAAACAGAGTCTGTAGCCTAAAATTACATTTGAAGCAGCCATTGATTCTGTAGTTGAGAAGTGGGATACTACTGAGCTTTCTTTTGATTTAGGGTTTTGTTTTGAGAGAGAGAGAGATAATCTTTTGAACTTCAGATTTCAAAAACACGGTTCCAATTTGTACTTGTAGCTTCCCTCTCTCTTTTTGACTTAGTGGGACAGGTGTTGCCTTTTGCTTGGATTTATGATTTTGACTGTGCATGAATGTACTGATTTGCCCTTTGAGTCTTCAGAGCTGAGATGTCCTTAGGATGACTACGATCATAGAGGTAGTCTTCTGGTCGTTGAGTCTGTCCTGCGATCGTCGAGTATGTCCGGCAGTCGTTGAGTCTGATCACCATTGGTAGAGTCTGTCCTACGATCGTCGAGTCTGTCTGGATCCTTGTGATGAGTTTTTGACTAAGCATTCTTTTTAAGGTAACTCAGGAAGGGCCAACCTCTTGGTGTGATTCAAGGGTTAGGTTTGTCCCTGAGGCACCTCTTAGAGAGATTGCTTTGTTATGAAGCTTGTCGTCACAGGATTCACTTTGCTTGTTGAAAGGGCTTTTGGTCATCGTCGAGTCTGCACTATGATAGTTGAGTCTTTGCTACGATCGTTTTGGTAGTTGTCTATTCGGCTCTACGATCGTGAACTTTCCTTGATCATGTCTACGATTTTGAGTACAGCCTTTATATCTGTAGTGGTTAGCACAATCTAGAGCATACATTTCATGGTTGAAGATTTAGCATGTCTAGCTCACTTATTAACTTGTTAAATCTGGATTCATCTAGTGGTTTTGTAAAAATATCAGCAAGTTGATTTTCAGTAGGGATATATTGTAAAGATATAGTTCCATTTTGCACATGATCCCTAATGAAGTGATACCTTATTTCTATATGCTTGGTCCTAGAATGCATGACAGGATTATGAGTTATTGCTATGGCACTTGTGTTATCACAGTGTATGGGAATAGATTTGAAATCGAACCCATAGTCAGCTAGCTGATTTCTCATCCATAGGATCTCGAGTACAAGAATTTTTGCCAGTGACAATATATTAAACCTGCGGTTTGAAGTGAGACAACGAGTTTTGCTTTTTGCTAAACCAGGTTACAAGTCTATTTCCAAGAAGTTGACAGGTGCCACTGGTACTTTTTCTATCTATTTTGCATCCTGCAAAATCAGCATCTGTGTATCCTATCAGTTTAAATGAGGATTCCTTGGGATACCACAGCCCCAAGTAGGGTGTACCCTTGAGATACCTGAAGATTCTCTTTACAGCAGACAAATGTGACTCTTTAAGGTTAGCTTGAAATCTAGCACATATGCATGTTGCAAACATTATATCTGGTCTACTGGCAGTTGGGTATAAAAGAGACCCGATCATACCTCTATATTGAGTGATATCAATACTTTTACCTTTCTCATCCTTGTCAAGGTTGGTTGCAGGAGCAATTGGTGTTTTCATGGGAGAGGCTGATTCCATGCCATACTTCTTTAGTAAGTCTTTGATGTATTTGGCTTGGTTGATGAATATTCCTTCATCGATCTCACTTCACTTGCGATCAAGGAAGAAATTCAGCTCACCCATCATGCTCATTTCAAACTTGCTCTGCATTAGCTTAGAGAATCTCTTACATAACTTTTCGTCAGTAGAACCAAATATGATATCATCAACATATATTTGAACTAGCAAGACTTTGTCTTTATGCTTTCTAAGAATTAGTGTGGTATCTACTCTACCTCTAGTGAACCCATTTTCTATTAAGAAGTTAGTCAGTGTTTCATACCATGCTCTAGGTGCTTGTTTAAGACCATATAAAGATTTATCTAATCTATAGACATAATTGGAAAGAGATGGATTGATGAAACCTGCAGGTTGTTCTACGTAGACTTCTTCTTGAAGCTCTCCATTTAGAAATGCACTCTTGACATTCATCTGGAAGACTTTGAACTTCATGTGGGCAGCAAAGGCAAGAAAGATTCTGATGGCTTCTAGTCTGGCAACGGGTGAAAATGTCTCATCATAGTCAATACCTTCTTCTTGAGAATAGCCCTTTGCCACTAATCTTGCCTTGTTTCTGGTGATGACCCCATCTTCATCCATTTTGTTCCTGAAGACCCACTTGGTTCCTATGACAGGATAACTCTTTGGTCTTGGTACCAATCTTCACACTTTGCTTCGTTCAAATTGGTTGAGTTCTTCCTGCATGGCTTCTATCCAACTGGAGTCTTCCATAGCATCCTCTATCTTCTTTGGCTCTATCTATGACAGGAAGCTTAGATAGAAGTATTCATTCTGAGTAGCAGCTCTTGTTTTAACTCTTTCACGTGGATCTCCAATGATTAGATCCTGAGTATGATCCCTTGCCCATCTGTTCCCTGTTGGGACATCTGTCCTGATGCCTTCCTGTCTTAGGTCTTCAAGGTCTATCTCTTCTTCTTGGAGTGGAGGCTCATTTATCTTGGATGGACTCTCTACGATTTCATTATCATGCTCTACGATTTCTTCGTCGGTACTACGATCGTAGTGTTGAGCTCGACGATTGCATTCGTAGTATCTCCTTGACCATCGGTCGTAGTGTCTAGAGGCCTTTGCTTTTCGAGTCGGTTTCATCAAAGATGATGTGTATTGAGACTTCGACATTCGGTGTCTTCTTGTTGAACACACCGTAAGCTTTGTTGTCATGGCATATCCAAGAAAGATCCTTTAAATGCGACTTGAAATTTGGAATTTTGTCAAATCGCTTTCCATTGTTGAGAATATATAGATGCATGTACCAAAGACATAGAAATAGGCGACACTTGGCTTCCTTCCTTTCCACAGTTAAGTAGGGTGTCCTCTTGATCGTAGAGTGAATTAATGATCCATTACGTGTGTAGAATGCGGTGTTGGCAACCTTACGCTTAGAAGTATTCAGAGGCAATTTGCTTTGCTAGTAGGGTCCTTCCCGGCCTCTATCGAGTTACATTCTTTCTTTCAAGAACTCCATTTTGTTGAGGAGTTCGTGGAGTCGAGAAGTTATGATTGATGCCATTATGCGAAGCGAACTTGTCTATTTCGAGAAATCGAATTCTCTTCCATGATCACTCCTTATTGCCTTGACTTTCTCTCCTTTCTCATTCATCACCAGTCTGAACATCATGATTAATTCGGAGCTCGTTTCATCCTTTGAAGTTAGGAAGAATACCCATGTGAATCTGGTGTAGTCATCGATTACAACAGAGAGTATCTTTTCCTCCAAGATGGTTGTTGGGATTGGCCCAAAGAGATCCATGTGGAGCAACTGCGGGGGCTTGTCAATGGAGTTGGCGGTCTTGCTCTTGAATGAGCTTTTGGTTTACTTTCCAAGTGGCAAGGCGTGCATGGCCTTTCCTTCACAAAGTTGAACTTGGGTAGGCCAGCTACGAGATCTTTTGATGCCGGTTTGGACATGTTTTGAAGTTTAAGTGAGGCGACCTTCTATGCCATAGCCAGCTTATTTCCTCGGATGCTTTTTCCAGAAAACATATTGTTTCATCAAAGCTTAGTTGACCAAGATCTACTATGTAGACATTTCCTTCTCTTGTTCCGGTCAGCTTTATGGCAGATGTCTTCAAATCTCTGACTTGACATTGATTATTGAGAAATGTTACTTGGTGACCCTTGTCGTAGAGTTGGTTGATGCTTAGAAGGTTGTGTTGAAGTCCTTCCACATAAGCTACTTTGTTGAAAGATACTGCACCATTGCCAGCAGAGCCATATCCTCTTGTCTTGCCCGAGCCGTTATCTCCAAAGATGACTGAGGGACCCTCTTTTTCTACATAGTTGGATAGTAGAGCTTTGTTCCCTGTCATATGACTCGAGCAACCACTGTCCAGATACCATGTTGAGGTCGTGGAGCTCTTTTCATGTCAAAACATTTGAACCTTCATTTTGGTACCCATATTTGCATGGGTCCTTCTTTGTTAGTGCCTTTGGGGACCCAAATTTGTCTAATCTTGGGTCTCATATGCATGGAATTATAATAACACTTTGTAGCCCTATGACCATATTTATTGCATATAAAACATCTATTATAATGCATGCCTGTGTGTGTGTGGTGATTCATCTTCCACTTGGACTTGTGTGGTTCCTTAGTTAACCTTACATTAAAGCGATTCTCTTTCTTCCACGTGTCCTTAGGTTTCATAAATAGTGATGATGTGTGCTTACCTCTACTGTACCTTCCCAGTTGATTCGTAGAGTTATTTTTGTTTGACTCTAAGATTCTTCGAGGTTGGTAAGTAGAGGTTGGGTTACTCTTTTCCTTGATGAAACCCAAACCAGCGTGAGATCCTTTACTTCTCTGAGTATAACTAGAGACAAGAGAAACAAGTTTGAACTGGTTCTTCCAATTTGTGAGGATTTCACAAAAGCAATGCCTCTACCAAAACTTGAGACATTACTAGTGCTAGTTTCTATTGTCTTTTCCACACTTAGCTCTGAGATGGATTCCCTAAAGCCTAAGCATGTTTTGTCGAATGTGCTTCTCTGACTAGAGAGCAGGCAGTCCATGGATGATGAGGATCTGTTCCATGCAGAGATAGTCTTCTCTAGATCCTCAATTTTAGAGGTTAGCTTAAACTCTCTTTGTGCATGATGTGTGTTTGTCTATTTTAAAGTTTCATTCTCAGCTTCAAGCTGGAGAGAAGATTAGTACTTAGAAGAAACATTTCAAGCTCTTCTTGAACTTTCTTCTTCTCCTCTAGAAGAAGTGAATGATCTTTAGACAAGACTCTGAACCACTTCATGTATTGATGTAGGTCAGTGGTTATGCCATGCAAAGCAGTTCTTAAGTCACTTATATCTACATCAGGAGAATTAAAATCAAATACCTCATCGATACTTACATCATGTATGTTTAGGCTTTATTTGTCCTTTGCATGTTTGGCCATTAAGCACCGATTGGCTATATGTGGTTCTTCTTCATCTCCGAAGTCTGCATTTGAGTCATTATCTGAATCACTCCACGATCCTCCGGCAACCAGGCCTTTGTCTCTTTTCTAAGGCCTCTTGGTTCCTTTGTATTCTTTCTTTGCATGAGATTTCTTCTTTAGTTTTTCTTTGATAGGCTTGTTGCAGTTGGCAATGAAATGACCAGGTTTCTTGCAGTTGTAGCATAAATCATTCATTTGTACCTGGCTGACGTAATTGCTGACTTTCTTTTGCTTGTCGGTTCTGCCTTGTCGCATGAACCTTCTTAGTCTCTTTACCAGCATAGCAAAGTCATCGTCATCGTCTTCATCATCATCAGAGTCAATCTCAGTTATGACTTTTGATAAACCTTCATTTGCCTTGAGAGCAACACCCTTATCCTTTCTTCTTCCTTCTGATAAGGTTTCGGCGCGTTGGGTCAACTCCAGTTCGTACGTCAGGAGATTTCCATACAGTTGTTGAACTGTCATCTCATTAAGATTCTTTGATTCTCTTATTGTTGTGGTCTTCTCATCCCACCTGCTTGGTAGGGCTCTCATGAACTTTATGGTTAGATCCTTGTTAGGATAGATCTTCCATACGCTCGTAGAGAGTTGAGCAGAACATTGAATCTTTCATAGGTTGCAGTCACGTTTTCTCCCTGCATATGAGCGAACATTTCATACTGCTGTGTCAGGAGAGACTGCTTGTTCTCTTTGACTTCTTCAGTTCCTTCGTGTATAATCAGCAGTGCTTCCCAAACTTCCTTAGCTATTTTGCTATTTACAATATTTTCAAACAGATCGTCTTCTAAGGATTGGAACAGGATGTTCTTCGCCATTTTATCAAGTTAAACAGCTCTCTTCTCTGTGTCTGTCCATTCTTCTTTAACTTTGATTTGTACTCTATTTGGATCGTCAATGGTTGGTGTAAGCTTTGTTGGTATATAGGGCCCATTAAGAACAGTCTCAAATAGATCTTCATCTATTGAGTCCATGTATGCTTGCATCCTGACTTTCCAGTTAGCAAATTTATCCTTGTTGCACATTGGTGGCTCACGCCTCCTCCCGGTCTGGATTCTCTCACGAAAGTGCCATTTGGATCTACTAAAGCTGTATCTTTGTCAAAATGAAACCGCCGCTCGATACCAATTGTTAGTTCCTAGTAGGCACAAGTTATCTAGAAGGGGGGGTTGAATAGATATTTGAAATTATTTTCTCTTTAAACTTATTCTTAGATAATGATTAAAACTTAGCGGAATTAGTATTTGTTTTAATCTTCTTTACCAAGCAATGGAGTTAAGAGCGAGTAAGGCAGTTATAGCAAATATAGCAGTTATAGCAGATATAGCATGAATGTAAATGACACAGTTGTTTTTAAGTGGTTCAGAGCACTCAAAGCTCCTAGTCCACTCTTCTACTCAACGAGTAGGATATCCACTAAAGATGTCTTTTACAATCTTACGAATCACAGATTCCTTCTAGACCCGTGAGATCAGGAACTTCTCTAGTTCACTCTTGAACTCTTCAAGTCCAACAGACTTGGCTTTCTTACGATTCATCATTGAACTCTTCAAGTCCAAAGCAGACTTGGTACACTTCTTGATTGATTGATAGTTGTTAAGTTCTTGATGGTTGCTACTCGATTCTTTGTGTAGCACTTCGATTCATTAAGAACTGAGTAGCTGAGCAAGCTTTGCAATATCTCAGATCGTAGAGTTGAGCTTGAGAGAGATGTTCACGTTGTTTGATTTATGCTTGCTTATTCTCTCTCATCTGTCTGATATGTATATATTTGATGTTGAAAACTATCCGTTGGATCCATCAGTTGTGGCATTAAATGCATCTGAACTTTCTGTACTGTGATGGAGACATTTCTGCACATCTTCTGAATAGAAGCATCCTGGTCCACTGACACTGCAGGCTGTTTTCTCACCTACCACCTAAAAAGGTATTTTGTCCCTCTTACCCATGGTACTATCCTTAGCTTCTTCACTACGCTTCTTTGTTGCATACTAAGGATATTTCATATATTCTAGGACTGATGACCACTGCAGCATCTGGGATCCATTCCTCACTTGTTGAAAACACATATCATGAGGCTCGACGTTTTCTGACATGAGACAGATGATGCTCTACGATTTGGATCGTGGTGTTCTACGATTTAGATCGTAGTGTCTTTGACATCTTTGTATACTACGAAGCTATTAGTTCGAGAGCACTATGATTTCCCTTCATCCTTCGCACACTACGATCTTCTCTTGCTCGTGTTGTTGACTCTACGTTCCTGAGAGCACACTACGATCGTTGACTTGTAAAGCTTCATGTTTCCTTCAGCATACTGCGATCGTAGAGTTGGCTCGGCAAACGTTGGGACCACTCTATGATTTTTGAAGAGTCCCCTTCAAGGCAAGCACACTACGATCTTTAGGCTCTACGTTTTCTGCCTTCACTTCTGCAGTGTTGATCAGATGGATGCACTACGATTTCTTCAAGACTAATCTATTACATCTTAAGATCAACCTAACAGTTTTGATCTTTCTATCTATACATTCTTTATCAGAATGGTACACGTTGAAAGCTTAGATCAACCTAACAATTTTGATCTATCACTAAGTTCTTGTACATATATTCATTTAAGGACCTTACAAATAATCATGAACATATACATTTAAAACATCAAATCATAATATGCATTCTCCCAACATCTTCGTCTAATACTCATACAATAATTGTATTATACGTCGTACTATTCTTCATACCTTACTCGTATTCATACTAATATATTACTCGTATTTCATACGTATAATATCCGAAACGACTATACGCATTTCATTTCCCTTTCGGAAACCTCTTTCACAAACCCTTAAGTTTTACATCCGCAAGCGAAAACTTCGTTCGCCATAACGGAATTATTATTGGATATTCCATACTATCTTCGTATTCTATCATTACGCGTTTCTCAAAATTTCAAACCCTAGCTTCGAATGAAATCGGATGAATAGTGTTTTTACACAAACATTCTCGAAAAACCTTCATTTTCGTCTTAATAATTCACAACCATTAATACTAGCACAAAGCCAGAATACTAACTACATCCGTATATTCTAGGTCATAGAACGACCTTCGAACATCTTACTCACATAATAAATCAATTAAATTCATTTAATTCACATAATCAAATAAAAATTTAATTTATTCAAAATTTGAAATTCTCGGGCGTTACAGAAGGGCTTCGAAATATTTGCTGCAAAAATGTAACCCTTCATCACTGATTATTGCCTGAGGAGTGCCGAAATGAGTGAACATATTTTTCTTTAAGTTCTCTCCACCATTTTCATTTATAGTTATCCCACTCTGGAGTGTAACTGCTTTGCATTGTTCATTGCCATCCCGTTTTGGGTTGACATCATTGTCACTTGGAAATGTGCCTTGTGGATTACTGTTCAAAGCAGAGGCCAACTGTCCCATTTAGACTTCAAGGTTTCGGATGGAAGCTTCTTGATTATTGCTCCTTGTTTCATTTTCTGCAATATATCGTGAGAGGAGGTCTTCCAAACTCGGTTTTCTTTCCTGTTGAGGCTGTGGGTGGTGGTACTGATTATGAGAACTCTGTGGTGGCTGGTTGTACTGATTTTGAGAACTCTGTGGAAATTGGTTTTGAGCTTGGAACCCGACTGGAGGTTGTGCTTGATTGCTATTGGTGTTGCCCCAGGAGAAATTTGGATGATTCCTCAAGCCCGAATGGTAATGAGTGGGGACATTAGCATATTTCTGCTACCCAAAGTTTGAAACAAATTGAACTGACTCAGGGCTGATGGCACACTGATCAGTTAGGTGGCTCCCTTGACACAATTCACACGACACTTCGACACTCTGAACATTATGCACAACTTGTACTCCCATAGTGTTGAGTCTTTTTTTTAGCGCTGCAACCTAAGCCACTAATTGTGTGACTGAGTCAACCTCATATACCCATGATGGTCTTCTAGGGGCCTGCCTATCATTTGGCCATTGATAATTATTGGTCGCCATTGTTTCTACCAATTCATACCCTACTGTATGATGCTTAGACATGAAGGCCCCTCCAGAAGTGGCATCTATACTCGAACGAATAGATCCGGATAACCCATTATAAAATGTCTGGATGGGAAGCCGTTTTGGCAATCCATGGTGGGGGCATTTTCTTAGAAGATCCTTGAATCGCTCCCTTGAGTCGTATAAAGACTCTGATTCAAACTGGATAAAGGAGGTAATTTCGTGCCTTAGCTTGGCGGTTTTGGCGGGCGAAAAGAACTTCACCACGAACTTTTGAGCCAAGTCATCCCATGTGATGATGGAGCCTGACAGAAGTGAATGTAGCCAGCTCTTGGCTTTTTCCTTTAAGGTGAATGGAAATAATCGAAGTCTGATGGCATCGTCAGACACTCCGTTGCACTTGAACGTATCGCAGATCTCCAAGAAGTTTATCAAGTGATCATTGGGGTCATTATTTGGTAATCCCCCAAACTGAATATTGTAGCACATTTGGATGGTGTCTGGCTTGATCTCAAAATTGTTTTCTTGGATTGCGGGCCTAAGAATGCTCGCTTGCAAATTTGCGATATGAAGCATAACATACTCCCTTAAAGATTTCTGAAGTTCCTCATCCATTATAACAGGAGTAGATATGTCCTAAGATTTTTCTCTTTGCAATCGTTTGTATGTTCTTTCAACCTCAAGATTGAGAGGTATTATATTTCGACCCCTTCGAGGTGACATAAACAGTGAAGACTACCTTAAAAGAGAGTTAAACATATATATCAGTTTAAATTAAGATCGTATTGACTTAGTGTTAATATTGATAAACAAATAATACTAAGTCCCCGGAAACGGCGCCAAAAACTTGTTGGTCGTTTTATTAATAGATAAAACTCGCACAAGCATACGTGGTCCACAAGTAATATAAGATAAGTAGAGTGTCGTACCCATGAGGACAAAGTCTTAAGTGCAAAGTCAAATACTAATGTAAGTTCTATATTGTCTTATCTAAACATGTGACTAGAGATGGTGTATTAAACTATATGATTAAAACTAAAGGAAACAAGAGAAGTAGTTGTACTAGGAAGTCAAGTTAGGATTACAATTCCACTAATATGTCGCCTAATCTCCTAACTCTCCACATTACAAATAAGTTAAGGAATGGTTAACCGAGAATATTAAATACACATAAGCTTCTGTCGAAGGTCAAATGCACATCCCTAGCTAGATGCATCACAATATTTCTATTGGTGAAAATAACTAGACTAGGGTCATTAAGCTTAGTCTCAAGGCTACACAAGGCAAATAGAGATATGTCTAACCTATTAAGCAGTTTATGAACACATTCCCATTAGGCATGGTCATAACAAGTGTTCTTGTATTTAAAAGTTTGATATTAATATCCATTTTTTAATATCCATTAATATCAATATCGATTTCTTTGTAAATCAATCAATCAATTAGCAAGAAATACAACAACCCATTCCAAAATGATTCATTAATATAAATAGGAGAGAAAGTTAATTAAGCTAAACAATAAGTTACATTGCAATCCTAAAAATGGAATTAGTTCATAACCATGGTGCTAATACACATTTTTAAAGCATTCAACAAGCTCATTAATACATAAATAAATGAAAGATTTGGAATAAGAAAACTCCTGTTATGTAGTTTTCTATCTCTAACTCTTCTTTTCTCCGTGTAGCTTCTGAGCTGTGTAGGATGCAATGACCTTTTCTCCCTTTAAGCACATCTTCTTTTTCTTCTAAAAACTAATTACTACTGCAATAAACCTATTCTACGCTCTATCTCTCTCTGTAAAAAATCTGATGGTGGATCCCTGTCTGAATATCTTAACTCCTCTTCTTTTAGGTCATTAAAAGCAATTCTCTACATGGACACCGGAGGTGGCGCTGTGGAGCGTAGAATAAGCTTTTGAGTGGCGCTGTGGCACCACGTGGGCATGAAAACACCGGAGCTCGCGCTGCAGCGCGAGTTCATGAAAGAACTCTGGCGCTGCAGCGCCGAGTGACGTCAGCGAGCAATCATGCCTCGTGCTGCGGCGCTAGAAGGTGAAAATGACTATTTTGCCCCTATAAGCTGGAAATGACCTAGACAGCCTTGCATAATACATATTAAGCATAATAATAACAAAATATATACAAAAGCTAAATAAATAATAGAAAACAGGAAGTGTCTTAAGCTTCAAAGGATCTGATTCGTGATATAAATACCACTCATCAGTAAATCCTAAATTCTCCGAGTCTTCTGACTCAACCACCACCACATCTGGCAATTCAGCTACAAGTGTCGGTAAAATCTCTACTTGGTCTACAAACTCCTCACTAACCACATGTATATCCCTATACATCATGTTATCTCCTGACATCTACAACAAAACAAATTATCTTGATTAGTACACATCATTAGAGTAATAAAAACATATATCACATTTAATTCATTTTTAGGGTTAACTTCATCTTTTACTTCTTTAACTATTCTTAAGGTTATGGCTTAAGGTTCTTTTCCCCCCTTAAGTTTTAGAACCTACAACTTTGATACCAACCTGTGACGCCTCCAAATTCGGGTATCTTCCAACCCGACAGATGGTGCTACACATACATTCAATTAAAATACCTCAAAAGAGTGGATATGTCTTCTATATATTACAAAATAATATGTTAGTTCCTAGTAGGCACACAATAGATCTAGAAGGGGGGGTTAAATTGATCCTTTTTAATTTCAAACACTTTTCTAGTTTATTTTGTAATGCTAATGACTTAGCATATGACAAACGTAAGAATCTTTTCAAGCACAGCGAAATAAGTAAAAAGATCCCCTTCATTGATATAATCATGAACATACATATATTGTTCATAGAGTTAGTTTAGTTGTAAGCAATTAATACATACATAACATTTATAGCAGTTAGGTACATAATGTAAATGACAGTAAGTAAATGACTGAATTGAAAAGACACAAGGGGTTTTAAGTGGTTCAGAGACTCAAGCCCATAATCCACTCTTCTGCTTTAACTAGTAGGATTTCCACTAAGGAAGGGCAGCACCCTGAATCAATAAGATTCCTTCAAGGCCAGCAGCCTTAGAACTTTAGTTCACTAAGAACTCTTCAATCCCAGCAGGCTTGGAACTCCTCTAGTTCCCTAGGAACTCTTCAAGCCCAGCAGGCTTGGAACTCCTCTAGTTCCCTTTTTCATCTTTCTGATACTGCAGTCTACTGTGACAACCCGAAAATTTATAAAATCTTGAATGATTAGAATAAAAGTTAAAGAATAAAACCTAGAAGAGAGTTTGAGGATTTATTTAAAATTTTTAAGAAGAACCTATATGGTTTCTTTATTGAATGAGAATAAAGAAATATGGGTTACAAAATTTCAAAACTGTAGAAATGAATTGATATGTATTCGAATGAATATCAAGAATAAGGTGTTATGATACCTATTAAATTTGATGTGAATTAAATAGTGTAAGAAATGTTATATTAATACTGGTGGAATTTTATTAACGAAATAAGATTTCACTACGAAGAAAAGTTATGAGGTTAAACGAAGATGAGTATATGTATAGAAATATATATATATATATATATATATATATATATATATATATATATGTACATACTTAGTAAGGTGCTCTATATATTTTAGCAAGAGGAATAATGAATTAAGTTAATGATATAAGGATCAAGATAAAACTATGTTAGTAATTAACATAGCTTGAATGTGGGCCTTGATTGGCAAATAAGAAGATAAATAAGTAAATTTATTAGCTAATATGATTAGCAATAAATGTGAGAGCCCCAAATCTGAGTCCTAAATCACCATGGATCTGATACAATCATTCTATAACTATTGCGGAAGATATAAATATAAATTGTTTATACAATAAACTTTACACACTATTCCCCAAGGTCGAGTAACCTTAACTTATACACAATACATAATTTATCTAACCTATAACATTATTCTCATACTATACTATTACATTTTAGCTACACATATTATCCCAAGCTGAACATGGCTTTATCCTTTCATGTATCCGACGTATGTGTCTTAATCTGCAATGTTTATCATGATATAGCAAGGGTGAGCAATAAATTTTCCCAACAAGTTTAAGTTCAATAAATTAAGGATATATCATGATTGAAAGAATTGAACAAAAGTTGGCTACAGTTCTACAATATAATTGAGAACTAGCATGAACAAATTTTACATAGCTGAACGAACATTGAACACGAACATATATATCTGGACCGAATGGTAATAAAGGTGATCAGCCTTTTATACCTAATGAATACATGCAGTATGCACATAGTGCGATTTAATAATTCTTAGATATGGCAATCAGAAATAATTAACCACAAGTATAATTGAATAATACAACTCGAGGTCGAGGAAAAACTTGTTTGAACCGTTGATTACCGCTATGCAATTTAATAAGCTTTGTCTAAACCTAATATATAAATAATATCGATATACGAATTAGAATAATATCATCACAGTATTTAAAATAACCTAAACACATAACTCTATCAGTCTATACAGCACATAAGACCTAGCATCAAGTCAAACTATTTCAGTTTGAATCGAGTTCGGTACAATACTGACATCTCGACGGTCTAGTTAGATAAATATCGAGTTTAAGCTCCATTAAACTCTGCTTAAACACTTAACAATTATCTTAGATAATTATATTATCAGTCAAAATAATTTTCATAAGCTCGAAATAATTTTTAGATAATTATTACCATTTATCATAATTTTTCAATCATTAATATTTTATTTAAATGAATTAAATACCACATAATTCCGTTATCATTAATATTTATTTAATACCAAATATTAATGAAAATCATAACATAATATTATAATATATTTATAATATATCAAAGTATTTTAATACCTTAAAATCATATTTATATGATTTTTAAACCAGTTAAATTCATTATCCGATAATTGCTTTTAATATTAAAATATTAATATTTTCATGAAAAATATCCAAAGTTATATTTTATAACTTCAAATATTTTTATAACACTTAAATCATTTTTATATGATTTTTAAATCATTAATTCTATTTTTCCATAATTTATTTAATATAATAATTAAATAAATTTAATATCAATAATATTAATTAATTAATTAAAAACTATTTAATTCGATTTATTTATTAAAATAATTAATTTCTAAAATTAACTGTCGCTATATGGGCTTTAAGCAACAAATCCGTCGCTAATGGTGTTCTTGAGCTGTTCTTCATCAAACCCAGAATCGCACGTCAGTGGACAAGGTGGTAGGTTTGACCAGTTGTAATTCATGGATCCGGAGGTATCTGGGTTCGCTTAGGTGTTCAGATTATAGTATTGATGCAATACTACAACCTTAAACAAATAACATGGCCATCTTATATCTAAGCAGAGAGATCTGGGCCCTCAAAAATCTTGTCAGGCATGTTCTTCATTTTCTAGGTTACCTAGAAAAGAAGAACAACCAAGGTATATACTTTGCAGCTTTAAATCATAGCTTTCTGGACTTGGTTTGTGTGATCTAGTGGTTCAATCTTGTAGAACACATGTCAGGGTACAACGACATAACATCAGATCATCATAACAACAACGAATTCTAAGAGATCATGGCCGGTCAAACTCTGACAGAAAACATGTTCTTGAAGATTCTGGGTTTTTCCAGAATCTTCATCCGGCAAGTTGGTCAACGTAGGTTTGACAACAAATAACTTTGATTCTACAGTTAATCTAGGTGATCGAATAGCATGTACATGTAGTTCATATACCAGTCTATAACAACAAACCATCAGATAACCAAAATAACAAATCACACTACAAAAAAATGGGGCTTCAGCAACAACCGATTTTCGTTGCTAAAGGTGCCAAATTTCGTTGCTATTATTTTCGCAACGACTTTACTGTCGTTGCATCTTTCGTTGCGCAATGAGCGTTGCTAATTGTTCCGCAATGAACGTATTTTTTTCGTTGCCAAAAGTAATACATTTTGCAACGAAATTTGGATTTCGTACAGAGACATCGATCCTTTAGCAACAAAATGAATCGTTGCAGAATAATTAAAATGTCGTTGCTAAAAACCCCATTTCGTTGCAAAAGCCTGCTAATTGGCAACGAAATGAACTCTCTTTTTTTGCAACGACCTTGCATTTTCGTTGCAATTGACACCATTTTGCAATGATATTTTTAGTTGCAGTAAATTATGAAAATTGTTGCACAAAGTTTGCTTTTTCGATTTGCGAAATGTAAACTTTTTAAGAACGATTTTCGTTCTTAATTATATTATTTGGCAACGACATTATGTTGAATCAGCAACAAAAATATTTGTTGTTAGTTATTTTTCAATAGCAACAAAAGTTGTCGATTAGCAACAACATTATATGTTCTTAGTTTTTTTATATATCTGCAACGAAAGTTGATATGATTTCTGAACGATAAAAATTGTTGCCTTTTATTTTTTATTATTATTAGCAACAATATCATCTCCGTTGTTATTAGGTTAATTTTTTGTTGCCAAGTATAAAGTTTTTAATGCCATTAGCAACGAAAATTTTGTTGCTAAATGTATAAAAAAATTGTTGCTAAATTAAAACTTATTCAATGCTTTGGTAAGCTAATTATATTGTCTTAAATCAAAAATTGACATCTTTTTTTGTGTACTGGCTAGGTGGCTCAATGTCCCCATAGCAAATAATGACAAAATACAAAAAATTAAAATATTATTAACTTAATAAAATCATCCACTACATAATCATTCGTTATCTTTACAATTAACCATCTAAAGCTACCACAGTTCTTCAATCAAAGTATATATCTACATATATAGAGAAAGTACACTTCATAATTTCGTCCCTTGTCTTCCTTAAACGTAGCACGAAAATTTGATACCCAGTATTGTAACGCATGTCGTAAAAGCAGTCTTCCTACACATATTTAAAAATAATAGCAATTCAGGAAAATGAAACAAATAGATCACCAGAGGCACTTAATTCCAAAATCAATACACAAAGACAATAGAGTTGTTACGTGGTACTAATGTACACTGTATTGCTCATAAGCAAAAAAAGACAAATAAGCAATCACAATATCTTTTTCTACAAATCCAAATAGAAAAAGAACCTTCAGTGCAATTATAAAGCACAAGCAAGAATCAATAAGTATAACTGTAACCATAAAAACCATGTGGATCAATTGGACAAAGAAGAATTTTATCAAAGGACCCACTCTGGAGAGATTAAAGGTATGCAGCAAAAAGCAAGCTGCAATTAATAATACCTGACACTACAAATGATGATATGCTATTCGAATTTCTTGAAGTCTATATTTCTCTAATTACTCATAATTTGAAGGATGTACTGTTCAACAAATTTAAATTTCTAAACATTTGAATTAGACTTGCAATCTGAAATGTAATTCTAACTGTGCTAGGTTGTGGCTTTACAAAAAATTGTATAGAGTTGCAAAAGATGTCCCCACTATTTTGTATTTGTTAAGAAAAAATAATTTTTTTATCCTTCTGGAAACTGACGGCAGTCACGGCAAGGATGGGACTTCAAAATCTAAAAATATTACTTCAAGATGTATACTCACTTAATAGGGCATTCTCTACTCCCAAAATAGCAAGCCAGGACAACTTCCTCTACTTACTAAATTTATTTAGCTAGCATTAAATAAAATAAAATATAAAAAAATATATGGCTAAACTTGTTATAATTTAATTAAGCAATCAAGAGAAGACATACTTGGCGGGCTATTAGTACAACTAAATTCTCAAAACATTAATAAGATCATAGCAGATGCCTTTTAGAAAATTCACGGGTAAGAAGAGGTGAAAGAGGAAGTCTGCTGCTTAGAATATAGAAAATTTAATTCAAGAAGAGATTTCTTTTGGAGTCCCTATTATTGCCGTCAATATTTTTCAAGTGAAGATCTAGTAATATAAAATGTAAGATAATGATCACGAATAACCCACCCAAACAACCAAGTTCTGCTCTCCAGGCTTCTTAGTGTTGTCAATTGCCCTGCGCTTTGTAATCAGCTCCAACAGAACCACACCAAAGCTATAAATATCGGATTTTAGAGTCAAATTTATACCTCTAAACGTTCACAACTATAGCAGTGAGATGTGTTGCCATGCTCATGTGAAGGACAATATTTCTGGGACCAAAATGGGTGGCACCTATACTCAATCAGACCAGCTCCATTTGTTAGGATCTGCAAAAATAAAATTAAAAAATAGTAGGACATAAGTACAAGAAAGACCTCAATCACTACCATTTCACGTTAAAATCAATATAAGATCTCGATTATTTATGGTCCCATCTAAATTTATTTGATAATTCATTTCCCGCCTTACCAACTAGAACGATTTTTATACATAGCAGAAAATAAAATTATTCCTTTCACAGTCATACTAATATATCAGAAAGAGTAAGCAACACTCCACTTGGTGACAAAAAATCTTCATAGCACACAGCTATCCTAACTTTGCTACTAACAGAATTATTTAGATTTCACCTGTGCCAAATGAATCAATTTGAAGAAGTTTTAAGTCCATTTTGATATCAAGATTCCTCAACGGCAATTCCTTAAAAAAGTTTAGTAATAAAATCACTTTGTCCTTACAAATTGGTGGCAAACTTCACATTTGGGATGGGTCAACTCTTTGAAGCAGGACTTGTGATATGCATCCTTCCCTAACAAGGAAAACTTGAATCAACAGAAAAAACCAATAAGAGACATCAAAAAGATCGAACAGCATTACCTATTTTAACATAACTGCATTAACAAAATAGGGAAAACACATGCATGGATGCAGGCACACACACACACACACACACCCCTCACACAAACAATCAAAATCTCCATTTTTAAGGGGTGTGATGTAGGTGTTTTGAACTGGGGAAGGGGGGAAGGGGGGAAATATAATACAAAAGACGCAAGAAGAAGAAACTACCTCATGCTCGGTGATTGGGGAGCCACATGCACGACAACAAAAGCATTCCGGATGGAAAAATGTCCCCATGCATCCCAAATAGTTGCCATAGCCAATGTCCCGGTTGCAGCCACAACATACTCTACAAGTTAGCGGCATACATATACAAGATTAATCAATTCAAGGCTTACAAACTTATAAGTTTGACACTACCATGTGTTCTTTTAGTGTTCTGATGTGACATGGGATGTTTAAGGGCTGGAACTTACTGATTTATATAACTCATGTTATTTTTTTCTCATTCTAGTTATAGACTTATTTAATCCTTGCAATATTCTATCTTTAAGACATTATTTTGATATTTGAAAAACAATCTATGCGAGCTATATGCGAGAAAAAGTAACTTGGTATTCAAAAGTTTTAAATTAGAAGTGAGCAAAGCTATAATGCCTGCAGGAATCTTCTTTCTTCAAGCCATTGTTTTACAGGCATCACTTTGTCATTAGCATCTTTCCATTCATTAGCTACAACTACTGCCACCCTATTTGCAGTTACTTTCGCACGAGCCAACTCTCTGTCAAGAGTTTTTCTTTCCTCCCGTGAAATTAAGAACCAAATTTTAGTGTTGAGTATTATCAGTTACACAGACAGTGCAATCGTGAAGAATGTGTTTAGGAAAAGTCGATAGCTATTTATATTTATATATTACATTCATCTCTTGAACTTTTCGTTGATAATCCCTCACAGCATTTGCAGCAGCAGCACCTGCAAGAACAGCTTCTTCAAGCTCATGGACAGTCTGGGTGAGCTTCTCAACTTCAGCAACTTTCTGGCGGTGCATTTTATCCAAAATTTTATTCTCTTCCTAATGGGCACAAGAAGCAAACAAAAACCATATTCAAAATTTTCAGATCACAGAAACATAATAGAAGAAACTTAGGCAATCTTCAGAAGATAAACAGCATCACAGCTACAATACCTGGCAAATTTCTATCTGCTTCATTAATTCTTGGTTTTTATTTTGAAGATCATCCACCATAGAAGCCTTCGCCAATGCAACTTGCACAGGCCTCTCAGCTTCAAGTAAAGCAGCCTCTTTTGATTTGGTGAGGCGATCCAATGCTTTGTTGTCATCCTGGAGTTTTGCAATCTGGAAAGCGCAATGGTAATAAAATCAATTTGTGATATCTACTCTACCATCTGCATAAAACTACACTATATTCTGTTTCCAGTAACCTAATAACCATTAGATGTTTAGAGATTATACCTCCTGACGAGAAAGCTTGAGCTCTGCTTCTAGGGGTGCAAGGATGGCTTCAATTGGGGGCATATCATCATCTTTTTGAGCAGCATGAACACTTCGAAGAGTGGCTTCTGCTGCAAACTGCGCAGCCATGGAGGCCTTCTTCTCATCATTGATTTTCTTGATTTCAAGATTATGCCAAGAAAGAGGTACCTCACAAAATTTAGATTTTGTGACAGGAGCACGAAAAAATAATTTTATGGTAGGTGAGCTTCAGTCAATACTTTACTTTCAAGAAGAGATTCTGTTAACTTGAGCTTCTCATCCACCTTCTCCAATTCTTCAGTTAGCTATGTTACAAAGGAAATTAAGAAAAATCATGTAAGCTTTATTTCGAATATCATACAACTAAAAATAACATTTGAGAAAAGGAGATTTCAAAATCTTCTTCTGAGCATTGCATTATTTAAATACGAGTACTGCTGTAAATAAAACAATCTAACACCATAAAATAGCCATTTAGTAGACATATCTGACAATTTTACAATGAAACAGTACGAAAAAGCCATTGAAGTGTTCTTTACTTTAAGACCTATATACACTAGTTTTCTTTCTAAATCGTATATATTCTGTTAACTGAACCAGTAAACTTTTGGGATCGAAAAGATAGAGCAGTCCCAAAAACACGAGGAATAGAAGGAGGGGAATCGGGTATACTCATAGAGATAGATAAGGTGCCCAAATCTGCAGCAATCTTTTGAAGATTCCGATTAAGGCGTCGCTTCTCCCTTGGTTCTGCGATTACTTCCAGTTCCTCATGTCTCACCGGTTGTTGCCCGATTTTAAAGGTGTAACTGCCTCTAGTTTTCGCCATATACTTACCGAAGCAAGGATGGCGGCAGAAAATGGAAGTAAACCTAGGTTTGTGGCAGAAGAGGCGAGACGATAAGTACAAAGAAGAATAGGAGATGAATGGGTTTAAAAAAAATGATCTTTTAAGAAAAAAATAGAAAATAGAAAATAGAAAAATTTTAGAATAAGGAAAATAAAATAACATAATATAAAAGGGTTTTAGAAAGAATGATATCTGATTAGTTTAGAATTTGGTCTAAGATGAGCGGGAGATGAAGAGTTTTAAGAAAAAGAAGTACAAACTGATAAGGACTGTTAAAAAAAATTAGAGTTTTATTCCCGCTCAAAAACTAACATAACAAAAATAAAAAATTAAAAAATTTTTAAAAAATTAAAAACTTGGCATTTTTTTTTTAAAAAAATATTTAAAAAAAAATGGATTTAAAAAACATAATAAATTTTTTTTTTTCATCTTTTATGTTTTCTCTTAGAATTGATAGTATTATAATTTTATTTTATAATATATTTGGTATAAAAAAAGGTAAAAAGGAGAACTAAGGAATAGTAGGCGTATACCATTACTATTCTTTTTATAGGAATTTTTTATTTTGGACTTAAAAATATGTTCATGATTTAAGTTCTTATCTTTGTCTAAGAATAAAAGTTCTTATTATTTTATGTAATCACAAGTTAAATATTTACTTATATTAATTAATCTATATTTTTTATAATAATTTATATAATATCCTTAGTATTAAATGTCATATTATTATTATTTATAAATATTTATATAATATCACTAGTCATGTATATTATATAAAATATGCAATTAGATGAGAATTTAAATATGAATAATTTTATTATTTGATAATTTTTTTTAAATTCGCATAAAATCAATTATTACTTTCATTCTCGGTGGAGGAATACTTATAAGTATATCCTACTTCTATCTAGAAATAGGAAATATTGGGAAGCATAAATATAATAATCAGGTTTGATGAGCTTGGGTTTATTTGGGTCGGAGGTCCGAAACTAATATGCTTGGCAATCGGTTGTCACGGATACTATTTTAACAACCATAATCCATATCGTTGATCGCAACATTGGATGGCACGGATTGAAATGGATTTCCCCTTGCCGCTACAGGCTGCAGCGACATGAGAAATTACTCATTTGCCCCTCATTTGCTCATGTGCTACATTGTCTACCGCTACAAGTTATGCCGGTAGTTTAGTTAACTAATAAATTAGAATGGTTCAATGGTAGCTTAATGGCCTAATAACTTATACGTCTTAGGTTCGAAACCTAATTGTGATATTTTTGCTTCTTATGTTATATTTTTTGTGTATTAGATAAATTCTATTACCATCTATATATATACCCTTCTTAAATCTCAACATTAAACTAAATATATATAAAGTAAGGGATAAATAACGTTTTTTGGCCACATCTTTGGAATTGGATTTTTATTGTGTAGTTCTTAAACTTTCATTGTGGAATCTCTTTTTTTTTAAATTTCTTTGATCTCTTGTACTTGTTTACAAACATCAATATTTTTTTATGTTTATTCTCAGTCATCGACGTTAGAAATGAAGGAGTATATAAGACTTACGCTATAAAAAAAATAAAAATAAAAATTCTAACGCAAAATTAAAGTGATGTCAGATCTTACTCTTCTTTTTGACAATTTTGTTTTTTTAATTTTTTATAAATAAAATAGGATAAAATTGATATTACATTAATATGGGTCAAACTAACTTATTAGGAATGACTTATAAATCATTTTTAAATAACTTTATTCTATTTTAGTTCATAAAACATAATAATTTTTTTCATCTTTTATGTTTTCTCTTATAACTAATAG